>QRFJ01000561.1:663726-683083 GCA_006176705.1 Cocos nucifera
TATTGGGTGTAAATGGATCTTCAAGAGAAAGATTGGTGCAGATGGGAATGTGGAGAGACATTCAAGGCTAGACTGGTGGCAAAAGGTTATAGTCAACGCGAAGGCATTGACTATCAGGATACCTTTTCCCCGTAGCTATGCTAAAATCCATCCGCACATTGCTTGCTGTTGCAGCCTATTTCGATTATGAAATATGGCAAATGGACGTGAAAACGGCATTCCTAAATGGATATCTTGAGGAAGATATCTATATGGAACAGCCGCTAGGTTTCACATCCAGTGATACTGATCACAAGGTTTGCAAGCTGCAAAGGTCCATATATGGACTTAAGCAAGCATCTCGGAGCTGGAACACTCGTTTCAATGATGTGATCAAAAAGTTTGGTTTCATCAAAAATGAAGAGGAACCATGTGTTTTCAAAAGGGTCAGTGGGAGCGCTGTTGTCTTCCTCGTATTGTACGTGGATGACATCCTCCTTATTGGGAATGATATTCCCATGTTGACATCAGTCAAGATGTGGTTGTCCAAGGAATTCTCCATGAAAGACCTAGGTGAAGCATCCTTTATTCTAGGAATTAAGGTCTATAGGGATAGACCGAATAGGATGCTAGGACTTTCACAGAAGATGTACATAGAGGAAGTACTAAAGAGGTTTAGTATGGAAAACTCTAAGAGGGGATTAATACCCTTCAGACATGGTATTCATCTTTCCAAGAAGATGTGCCCCAGCACACCTGAGGAAATAGAACGCATGAGCAAGATCCCTTATGCTTCTGCAATAGGGAGCCTCATGTATGCCATGCTATGTACACGACCTGATATAGCCCATGCTGTGAGTGTCACAAGCAGATATCAGTCAAATCCAGGTGAAGAACACTGGACTTCTGTGAAATGTATCCTTAAGTACTTGAGAAGAACTAAGGATATGATGTTGGTCTTTGGTAACGGTGGAGAACTCCAAGTTCAGGGATACACAGACTCGGACTTTCATGTCCGATATAGATGATCGAAAGTCGACATCTGGAAGTCTGTTTGTGTGCAATGGTGGAGCTGTCAGCTGGAAGAGTTCCAAGCAAACTGTGATAGCAGATTCCACCATGGAAGCAGAATATATAGCTGCATCAGAGGCTGCAAAGGAAGCATTCTGGTACAAGAAGTTTGCTGCAGAAATTGGAGTAATGCCATCAGATGCCATTCCTCTTTACTGCGACAATAATGGCGCCATAGCCCTTGCTAAGGAGCCGAGGTCTCACCAGAAGTCCAAGCACATTGAGCGGCGATACATCTCATCCGCGATTACCTTGAGAAAGGTTACGTTGAGGTCAAGAGAGTCAACTCCGCAGATAATGTGGCAGACCCACTTACAAAGCCGTTGGGCCAGCAGAAGATCGAAGCCCACCTTGAGAAGATGGGACTTAGACTTGTAGCCAATTGGCTTTAGGACAAGTGGGAGATTGTTAGATATATGTGCCCTAGAAGCCAGAATTGGCTGACACTTGTAATACACTTCTAGGGGCAAAATTATAATTTTGACTATAATTAATGAAATGGGTTATTTTCTATCACACATGTGTGTATTTAGTGTCTGTGATACATCCTTTGAGTTAATGGTAATGATAATTCATATTTTCAAGAGTTGAAAATTTAAGACATGAATAATCATTATTAACTCATAAACAGCTCCCGACCATAGGATCATCACGAGGATGGTGATTGATCCGGAAGGTTGGTGTACGATCGCTTCTCTTTAGTAGATGAGTCTTGAGTCTACGGTGTGGAGACACCGGAGCGAGAGTACAGGTACTCGTTAGAGAACGAGGGCACTGAGCGTGACCACCTCGAGTAGTCATTAGGAAGTCTACCTTCTCGTCAATGACTGACTCGATGCTGCAGTAGTGTGTCTGGTTCTTTGACCTGAGATGCATCGGCAGTTCACCTTGAGGGTGTTATAGTTTGACTACACCATTACTCGGTCTCCTAGCCATATGGAACCCTGAGGTGTATGTTGGCTATGAGCATGTTCATTGTAGGAACTGGATTGCATCAAGATGGAATCTATCTACCTCGGTGGTAGAGGAGTAGCCCTATGATGATCATGAGAATCAAGTCCAGAAATCCATGGCCATGGTAGAGTGAAATAATAGAAAGAGTTTCTATTTAGATTTTCACATTGGACTCGAATCGAATGATTACATCATATGACAGAGACTAGGGTTTGACGAGTTCACCTTAACCCTAATCTGATCGGGGCTCAAGATAGAAGAACTGAATCACACAGGTAGCTGCACCAAGAGGTTCGCATTCAGCTCTGATGGGTTGCCACCATATACTGCTAGGTGTCACTGGTGGATTTTGGGAGCAATTAGAATGATTTAGATGATCGATCATTCTAGCTGTTCGAATCAGAAGAGTTCTGATCCATCGAAAGGAGTTTCGATGATGTCTATGATAGAGATCATGACATATCCCATTACCATACAGAACTGAACCTAACTGGGTCACACAAACAAGGGTTTGAATCTGGTGATCATCAATTGAACTGATCTAGTTCAATTGATCTGAATGAGATTCAATTAGGTTCAAGGAAATCGTGCTAGCACTCGATTGAACCTAACGTTCTTCTTTTACTATCATAAATAAGTTGTCCTGACTGAGCCAAAGGAGTTTGTGCTCAATCAGAGGCCTTCATATGGTCTGACTGGAGGTTGTCCAAGTCAGAATAGGTTGTCTTATTTGTAAGACATTACCTGCCATTTTTGGTCACCTGCCATTTCTTGTTCTTTGACTTTGGTCAAAAGTCTACCTTTGACTGGTCAAACGTTGACCATTGACCCTTTGACTTTTGACCACATGTCATGCACCTATTGGAGAGCTGGTGGGGGCCTGTCCCCCTGCCAGAACCTGGCAAGGAGAAGGGCGCACGCCAAGGGTGGCGTGAGCCCAAGTAGGAGGCGCCTAGGAGTCCTTGTTGGACAAGGACTCCACCTCCCTTTTGGATTCCAATCAGAGTTCTACTAAGAATCCAGTTTGACTGGTCTTAGGCGCCCTCTAAGGAGGAATCCAGGGGTCTCTATTCCAACCAATCAGATTTAGATCTGATTTCACAAAGGGTTGTGATTGGTTGAGAGGAAGAGGAGTTGGATCACAAGAGGTCTATAAATAAGACCCTGCGCCCAACCCTAATCCTAAGTGAAAGTGAATTCAATTGAGATTTCCCACGCCCCAAGGCTGCCTCTCCCCTCCTTCTCCATGCCATAGTCTCTTCTCCCCTTGCTCTCCACGTCCAAAAGGGTTTTGGACTTTAGGTTTGGTGCGATTCAGATCAAGGAAAGGCGATCAAAAGCAAGAAGGCTGCGCTGCTGCAAAAGGACGACTGCAGATCTTCAAAAGAGTTTTGAAGATCCTCCAGATCAGATCCAGATCTGATTTTTGGAGGTGTGATAGAGAAGAAGAGGATCTCCAGATCCAACCCGAGTGGATACCGGTAGAGGCCAGGCGCTTGCGTGGCTAAGATCCAGAACCTTCCGCTGCAATCAGGATCATCTACAGGGTAATAGGATTACCCAAATCAGGTAAATTAAATTTGATTTAATTTATCTTATTTTATTTTATTTATTAAAATAATAAGAATCAGATCTAAAATATATTAAGATCTGATTAAGGTCAAGAGAAAATTTTTGAAATATATCTCTTGATCTAATCAGATCTGGACGAACCTGGATCGGGAAATCAGGATTTTCCTTCATGGGCGAGTTATAATTGCAGCTGATTATGATCAATAACCACATCTAGACCCTTCGGGAAGCAGCCGAATTTCTCGGCATCGCAAGAATCCGATAGAAGACACGAGAAGTTCTCCCCTAGGAGGTTTCACATACACCCTCCTCAATGCTCCAAAAATGCAAGTATTGATGGAGATCAAGGAGCAACTATCGAGGCCTGTAAGGATGCGCACTCATCTCGATAAGTATAATCCTAGCAAATACTGCCTCTACCATCATGACCACGGTCATAATACTAAAGAATGCATTCAGTTCCAAGACAAAATCGAGGAGCTTATCAGAAGAGGTCGACTGGATCAATTTCTCAAATGCCAATCTAAAGCAAGGAAAGATCGATCGAGAGCACTGCTGTAGCCTGAACCACCAAGAAGGAAGAAACAATAGGAAGATCGATCGCCTCTTGACATCATCAATACTATCTCTGAGGAACTTCGACGTGAAGAGGCCAACGGATATGAGGGACCAGTGAAGAGGTGGTGAACTGAAGAGCCCATCACTTTCATCAAGAGGATGCTCAAGGAGTCCAGTTTTCGTACAATGACACGGTTGTAATCTTTTTAAATATTGTCGACTATGATGTATGCCATATTTTGGTAGATAATGAAAGCTCGACTGATGTTTTATTTTATGATACTTTCTCGAAAATGTTCTTACTCAATAACCATTTGGAACCTATGAACTCTTCGTTGGTAGGCTTCACTGGCAATGCCATACCAGTTGAGGGCATAATAACTTTGACTGTGACTGCAGGGCAACGCCCGAAGTTGGTTAAGGCATAAATCAATTTTTTAGTCGTAAAGACTTCATCTGCCTACAATGCTATTCTCGGCCAATCTAGTCTAAATACACTTCGGACAGTGGTGTCAACTTATTATTTGAAGATGAAGTTTTCGATAAATTGTGGGATCGAAGAGATCAGGAAAGATCAAGCTCTGGAAAGGCACTGCTACTCAATTGCCCTACAAAAGGAAGAACAGTCTGACCCTTATCCCGTTGATGGGTTAGATGTCCACGATGATCTTACCGAAGAACGGGGCGAGCCCATAGAAGATCTTGTGACCATCCCCCTGAATGACGGAAATGCAGAGCATACGACATAAATTGACTCTAATTTGGAAGATGAAGTTCGAGAGTAGGTCATCATCTTTTTATAGAGGAATGCGGATGTCTTTATCTGAGTCCCAGTGGATATACTAGGAATTGACATCGAGGTCATGAAATATCGGCTAGCCGTTGATCCTAAGTATCGGCTGGTAAAAGAGAAGATACGCAACCATGCCTCGGAGAGAGAGAAAGTAATCGCAGAAGAAGTAGACAAGCTCCTCAAAGCTGGATTCATCCAAAAAGTTAACTATCCAACCTGGATCTCAAACATGGTCCTTGTTAAAAAGACAAACAATAAGTGAAGGATGTGCATAGACTTCAAAAAGCTGAACAATGCCTGCCCTAAAGATAGCTATTCTCTACTCAGAATTGATCAACTAGTAGATGCAACCTCGAGCCACGAGCTCCTCATCTTCATGGATGCCTTCTCCGGCTATAACCAGATACGGATGGCATTGGAGGACGAAAAGAAAACTACTTTTATTACCGACCGTGGTCTTTACTGTTACAGGGTTATGCCCTTTGGACTTAAGAATACAGGGGCAACGTACCAGTGCCTGATCAACAAGATCTTCAAGGAGTAGATCGGCCGCAACATAGAGGTGTATATAAATGATATGCTCGTTAAAAGTCGAGCTTCTATAAACCACCTTGCCGACCTCGAAGAGACCTTTAGTGCACTCAAGAAGCACAAGATGAAGTAGAATCCGACCAAGTGGGCCTTTGGTATGATCTCAAAATTTTTTTTGAGGTTTATGGTGTCAAAGCACGGGATTGAAGCAAATCCAAAGAAAATTTGAGTTATTCAGAAGATGACTGCTCCAAAAATAATCAAAGAAGTTCAGCACTTGATTGAAAAGGTGGCATCTCTAAATCACTTTGTCTCGAGATCGATCGAGCAATACATGCCCTTCTTTCAAGTTCTCAAGCAATCAAAGAACTTCTACTGGATGACGAAGTTCTAACGGATATTCGAAGAGCTCAAAAACTACCTCAGCTCACCCCCACTGCTGGCAAAGTCCGAACTTGAAGAAGAATTATTTTTGTACCTAGCAGTCTTTCCGACGGTCTTGACAGCAGTCTTGATCAAGAAGGAAGCGAAGATGCAGTGATCGATCTACTACGTAAGTCGAGTCCTGAGGAATGTAGAGATCAGATACTCTAAGCTAGAAAAATTGGCTTACTTTCTTTTAATTGCTGTCAGAAGATTTTGACCTTACTTTCAGGGGCACACCATAACGGTCCTTATGGATCAACCAATAAAAGCAATTCTTCATCGAACGGACGCTTTCGAAAGAATCGCAAAATGGACAATCGAGCTCACAGAATTTGACATCAATTATCGATCCCGACCATCGATCAAAACCTAGATATTGATAGATTTTGTAGTAGAATGTACCATTCTAGATGATGCCGAGCTTGAACAGAATAAGACCGACGCTATGTTGTCACAACCGAACCTCTCCGAGGAGAGTGCCGACCTTTTTGAAGATTTTTAGGTCTTGTACGTGGATGGTTCGTCCAACTTTGCTGGAACAGGTGCAGGGTTAGTCTTAGTCAGCCCCGAGGGAGTCATCACCGAGTATGCGCTATGCTTCAAATTTTCTGCAACTAATAATGGGGCCGAATATGAAGTACTAATCGTTGGATTAAAAATAGCAAGAGAGTTAAAAGTAGATCGACTTCAAGTCTACAATAATTTTTAATTAGTAGTCGATCAAGTTAGTAGCAATTATGAAGCACGGAAGAAAAGTATGCTGAAATACTTTAACAAAGTAAAGGATTTGACTCCAGCCTTCGACAGTTTTGGCATTCGATAGACTCCAAGGGCAGAAAATATAAAAGTCGACCTTCTCTCTAAATTGGCCACTTCAGTCCCAGCCGAACTGTCCAAAGAAGTAATTTTTGGGACTCTAAAATACTCAAACTCAGAGAAATCATAGTTCATTATATAAACAGAGCTCGAGTCGAGCTAGATTGACCCGTTGGTTACCTATCTCAAAGAAGGAGTTCTTCCTCGTGATCCGAAAGAAGCTCGAAAACTCAGAAATCAAGTCTTTCGGTATGTTTCGTATGAGGGTAAATTATATAAGAGGTTGTATTTGCTACCGCTGCTGAGATGTCTCCGACCTTCAGAGATCGACTTCGCATTATAAAAAGTGTACGAAAAAATTTGTGAAAGTCATGTAGGAGCCAGGTTCCTGTCATAAAAACTACTTCGATAAGGATACTATTGGCCAACCTTATACTACGATTCTATGGAGTATGTCAAGAAATGTGATCGCTATTGAAAGAATGCAAACATACAAAGACAGCCGACCTTCGAGCTTACTCCACTAAGTGCACCTTGACCATTTGCGCAATGGAGAATGGACATACTTGGCCCTTTTCCGATGGCATCCGGGCAACGAAAGTTTCTCTTGGTCGCGATCGACTACTTCACCAAATAGGTCAAAGCCGAACCACTAGCAAAAATTATCGAGGCTAAGGTACAAGATTTCATCTAGAAGTCAATAGTCTATTGGTTCGGTCTGCTCCGAACTCTCACAATAGATAACGGATGATAGATCGCTGGAATGAGGTTTATCGAATTCTATGAAGATCTAAACATCTCTCATTACTTCACATCAGTAACTCATCCATAGGCAAATGGGAAAGCTGAAGTGACCAACTGGATCTTGCTGTAAGGCATCAAGACAAGGCTCAATAGAGCAAAGAAGGCCTGGGTGGATGAACTCTACCACGTCCTCTGGACGTACCGAACTACTCAAAGACTGTCGATTGGAGAAACACCATCCATCTTAGCCTTTGGAATGGAGACAGTCATCCTAATCGAGCTTAAACTCTCACAGCACAGGTCGTAGCCTTCAATGAGCAGCATAACCCACAGGACCTCAGAGTCAACCTCGATCTACTGAAAGAAAAAAGAGAGGAACCCTAAGTTTGGATGGCGGCCTACAGACGAAGGGTGGCCCGATATTATAACTCCAGAGTCAAAAGTAAAACATTCAGAGTGGAGGACTTAGTGCTTCGACAAGCTATCATCTCTCAGCCTCAGAGCCAGGAAAAGCTTGCCTCAAATTGAGAAGGCCCGTATGAAGTGGTGGAGGTTGTCCGGTCTGAAACTTATCGTCTGAAGGAGCTCGGAGGAATAACGCTCTCACAACCTTAGAACTCAGAAAATCTGAAAATATACTACCAATAATTTTTCTTCAATAAAACTTCTCCATTTCAATATTATTATTTTTTGGTGCAAAAACTATGTGATGATAGGAAAGAAGCAATCGAAAGTAGCCATGTTAGGAACAGGAGGAGAACCTTATCCTAACATGAGCAAGTCGAAGACCTCGTTCATTTTAGACGAGATGAGGGGAGAGGCTCTGATAATGGTCCTTATGTGTCCCTACAGATCGTTAGGAATAGGAAGAGAACCTCATCCTAATGTGAGCAAAGTCAAAGGCCTCGTTCATTTTAGACAAGATGAGGGAAGAGGTCCTGACAACGGCCCTTATGTGCCCTTACAGCCCTTAGGAATAGGAGGAGACCTTATCATAACGTGAGCAAAGTCAAAGGCCTTATTCATTTTAGACGAGATGAGGGAGAGGCTCTAACAACGACCTTTATGTGCCCCTACAGTCCATTAGGAATAGAAGGAGAACCTCATCCTAACGTGAGCAAAGTCGAAGGCCTCGTTCATTTTAGATGAGATGAGGGAAGAGACCCTGACAACAGCTCCTTCAACCTCGACTGAAGATAAGATCTCTTCCGAGCTTCAACGTCAATAGAAGATAAGATCTTCTTCAACGTCGGCTGAAGATAAGATCTTCTCTAAGCTTCAACTTCAACGTCAATAGGAGAAAAGATCTCTTTCAACATCGGTTGGAGATAAGATCTCCCCCAAGCTTCAACTTCAACATTAATAGAAGATAAGATCTCCTTTAACCTTGGTTGGAGATAAAATCTCCTCCAAACTTCAACATCAACCTCAACAGGAGATAAGATCTCCTTTAACCTTGGCTGGAGATGAGATCTCCCCCGAGCTTCCAAGAGTTTCAACCTCAACAGGAGATAAGATCTCCTTCAACCTCGGCTGAAGATATGATCTCCCACTGAGATTTAACCTTGATGGGTGTAGAGCTCGGAAAGAACTTCGGCAGTCGTCTTTTTTTTGTACTCCCTTTCTTCAAATTTCAAACTCGAAAGTGGAGAGACTATTATGGGGATAAACCCCGCTCCTACCGAAGTCCAGTCTAATGCTTAGCCTAATGTAACTAGCAATCACGAAAGAGCTTCGATTAGAAATTTTTCCTCCAGTAGTCGAACCCCAACCGAACTCCTCCAACAGCCGTACTCCTTTCAGACTCCTCCAACGTCGAACCCCTTTCGAACTTCTTCTTCAGCCGAACTTCTCCTAGATTTCTCCTTTAGTCGGATTCCTTCAGGAGCTAAACTCCTTCCAGACTTCTTTTTCAGTCGGATTTCTATAGGAGCCAAACTTCTTTCGGATTTCTCCTTTAGTCAAGTTTCTTCAGGAGCCGAACTTCTTTCGGACTTCTTCTTCAGTCGAATTTCTTCAGGAGCAAACTCCTTTCGGACTTTTCCTTCAGTTGGATTTCTATAGGAGCCGAACTTCTTTCGAACTTCTCCTTCAGTCAAATTTCTTCAGAAGTCGAACTCCTTCCGGAACTCCTTCCGAACTTCTTCTTCAGTCAAATTCCTCCAGAAGCCGAACTCCTTTAGATTTTTCTTTAGTCGGATTCCTCCAAGAGTCGAACTTCTTCCGAATTTCTCCTTCAGTCAAGTTTCTCCAAGAGCCAAACTCCTTTCAAACTTTTTTTTAATCAGATTTCTCCAGGAGCCAAAATCCTTCTAGACTTTTTCTTCAATCAAGTTCCTCCAGGAGTCAAACTCCTTCCAAATTTCTTCTTCAGTCAGATTTCTACAGGAGCCAAACTCCTTTCGGATTTCTCCTTTAGTCGAATTTCTTTAGGAGCCGAATTTCTTTTGAACTTCTCCTTTAGTTAAATTCCTCTAGGAGCCGAACTTCTTCTAGATTTCTCCTTCAGTCGGATTCCTTCAGGAGTCGAACTTCTTTCAAATTTCTCCTTCAGTCAAATTTCTTCAGGAGCCGAACTCCATTCGGACTTCTCCTTCAGTTGGATTCTTCAGAAGCCGAACTTCTTCCAAACTTCTCCTTCAATCAAGTTTCTTCAAGAGCCAAACTCCTTCGGATTTCTCTTTCAGTCAGATTCCTTCAGGAGCCGAACTTCTTCCGAACTTCTCATTCAGTCAAGTTCCCCTAGGAGCCGAACTTCTTTCAATTTTTTTTTTCAGTTAAGTTCCTCCAGGAGCCAAATTTCTTTCGAACTTCTCCTTCAGTTAAATTTCTTTAGGTGCCGAACTCCTTCCGGACTTCTTCTTCAATTAAATTTCTTTAGGAGCCGAACTTCTTTCGAATTTCTCCTTCAGTCAAGTTTCTTCAGGAGCTGAACTCCTTCCGAACTTCTTCTTCAGTCAAATTCCTTCAGGAGCCAAACTCCTTCTGGATTTCTTTTTCAGTCGAATTCCTCCAGGAGCTGAACTCTTTCCGAACTTCTCCTTCAGTTAAATTCCTCCAGGAGCCAAGCTCCTTCCAAATTTCTCCTTCAGTCAAGTTCCTCTAGGAGCTGAACTTCTTTCGGACTTCTTCTTTAATTAAATTTCTTCAAAAATCGAACTTCTTTCAGACTTCTCCTTCAGTCAAATTTTTTCAGTGGATTACTTCTAGATTTCAGCTAGCATTCCTTCCGGATGATCCCCTCTAGCCGTATTTTCTTTAGGAGTCCGAACTTCTCTAAAATTGATATATGTCAAAGTTCTTTACCAACCAACACCTGCTTTCTTCGAACTTCGACTATTAAATTTTGATGGTATGGTTGTCACTATCAGTCTGACGATACCTCTCTCTCCGTAGTAAATCCTATGCGGCCTCGAGCGACCCACTACATGATGGTTATGGTTGTCACGATCAGTCTGACGACATCTCTCCCTCCATAACAAATTTCACGTAGTTCCGAGCGACCCACGATCGGATGGTATGGCTGTCGCTATTAATCTGTTACAGGCTCCATCTATAAAAAGGGATCCTTCAGATACGTTTTTTCTAAGCTCTCTTCTTCTTTTTAAAACTCTATCGAACTCTTTCCTAAGCACTCCATTTCTGTTGGTTAGAAGAGCTGACTTAATCGTCGGAGGGTCTTGTCGGAGCCACCACTATCGACTCTGGATGGAACTCTATTTTGCAGGTCACCAACGGTGACCTCTTCTTCCTTGGTCTAGCTCGATCCGACGTCAACTAGATTCTACACCAATACCATCTTTTAAAAAAATAAAATAATCAAATAAATTTATTAATTAAATAATTATTTATTTATGATAAGCTAAAGAAGAGGGAGAAGAACCTTTTCTTCTTCTCTTCTTCTTTTTTTCACTAAAATAAGAATTTATTTACCCTCTTATTTAAATATCCCTCATAATCTATCTTAAAGAAAAAAAATTAATTAATTAAATAATTAACTAACTAATTAATTAATTAATTAAAATTAAGAGAGAGACCTCTCTCTTCTCTTCTCTCATTTTCAAATAGGGGATTCAACCTTCCTTCTTCCGCTTGCTCACCCGCAGTTGCAAGTGACGGCCACCCATGGCGGCCCCTGGTGATGGCGACGCCGTGTCCCCGACGATAGCCCCAACAATGGCTATTACCGACAGCATGTAAGAAAAACCCATGAAAAATAGGAGCTTCCCTATTTTGAATCAAAACCCATAGCTTTTGCTTCAATCAGATGCCAGTGATCCAGAAGAAGAAGAAGAAAGAAGAGAAAGGAAGAGGAGCTTACCTTGCTCCGATGACTCCGACGATCTTTTTTTTTTTTTGATTTTTTTTCGATGGCAATCCATGGAAGAAGCTCTCGAGATTTCGATGATCTCTCAAAAAAAATTCCTCTAAAGACCTAGGGGAAGGGGAGAGGGCTGCTTATATGGACATCTCCTAAGCAAAGCCACTCCTCCAGGCCCGATTTCATCAAAAAATGGGAGGAAGAAGACTCCGGTTAGGAGTCTTCTTCCTTTCTTTTGTGTATAATTGGGCCCTTTTCATCGGGGCTGGTCCAAAGGCCCAAGGGTTGGGTTGGGTATTACAAAAGAAATGATGAAAAGTAAAGAAAAAAAAAATAGAAGAAAAAAAAAAATCTTTTTAGTTTCCTTTCGTATCTCCAAGTAACTATTTTATTTAATCGAGATGGTTGGATGCCAACGAGGGAGCCTTCGTCTACTTCTCTATCATTTCCAAGTTTATCTTGTGCCAATCACCATAACTTATATATATCACGATTAGGCATGAAGCTCACTAGAAGTTAGATGATGCTGCCTCTACGAGGAGTTTTCATAAATAACAATTTTCCCTTCTCTTCCGATGGGAGCTGCGGCACTCTATATGTCTATTGGGGCTAGAGGGAGACGTGCAAGCGAACTATGATGCCAAATATCCAAAATTGGCTGTTAGAAGCCGAAGGAGACATCCTAGCCCTTTGATTGTATATATATAGAGGTAGACTGGGCTCCGATCGATTGAAACTAAGTCAATATCCGATTGGATTCCTAATCGATGGATTAGTATGTATCTTCATATCTAAAAAAAAATAATAGGTGCTGTCTGAAAAAATGCGCCTTTGGGGCTAAAAAAATAGGCATCTTGTTGTGCCTGAAAAAAAAAAAAACGCCTACAGGCTCCTATAAGCCAAAAAAAAGCACCTACAAGCCAAAACGTCTTAGGGGCCTTCAGGTGCTACCGAAGGAAGGAGCTTTTTTTTCTTTTTTTTTTTTTTTTTTTTTTTTTTTTAGATGGCCTTTTTTTTTCGATTTTTTTTTCAGTTTGAAAGTGCCTATAGGCATGTTTTTTTCATGTGCAGGCACCTATTTTTTTCAGCCCCAAAGATGCGCTTTTTCAGGAGGTGCATGTTTTTTTTTTTTTAGGCCTGAAAATGTGCGTTGATCCATCGATCGGAGATCCGATCGATCAGAATCCAGTATGTATGTATGTATATATATATATATATATTATTGAGATGGCATCCATGGCACTTGTGGTGAGAACTGTTAATAAATACTTAAAAAATAAGTCTTTGGCCCGCCTCATGCCATCAACCACAGAGGAAGAATGAAAAATCCCTCTCCTTTTGGTCCCAAGTGAACGCCCACTGCTACCATGGCATGGGCTTCAATTTGACCCCAAACTTACTACTCATCAGTTTAACCAGCTGCAAGAAGGCCCCTTCCACCTAAGTTTCACCAGCCAAATTGGGCCACAAACAATCCATCCAGTCGACCCAGTACCCCCACAACCCAAACATACATGCTACATTGTGCTACATGTCGGTCTTTCACATCACGGCCGTTCCTCCACTGGATCATGGGATCCCTTAAATTTCGCTGGACCATCCCTCTAAATCAATTATGGCATTGTAGATTAAACAATTGTGAAATTTCCTTTTAAGCACTTGCTCAACCCTGCATCATAGTTTTGGCTTCTTGGAAGAATCACCAAACGGTAGTATAAGGACACTTCTTCTAATTTTACAAACCACATGAGCTGTTTTTGCAAAATTCTTCCAGTTTCTTTCCCTTAACCATCAATTCGAAGTGCTGGAACATCCAGGATACTCCATAAAAAAAAACATGCAAGTGGTTTCTTATGCCTTCCTATGCTAATGTGAGTCAAGGACTTTATGACTTCAAAACATACGTCTTTTCATCAGCAATCCTTTGGTCAACCCTGCGTCATAGTTTTGACTTGTCAGAAGAGTAGTCAACCAGTAAAAGCTAGGAATAGGTCATTTGCAAACCTAGAATATATTCTTGTAATTAATGTATCTTATACATCCATCAAATGAAGTGGCCAACCACTATTTGTATAGGATCATTTATAGAGTTAGTGCAGTGTTAAACATTTAAACACAGGGAGATGTATTGTATTGTTCTCTTGGGTAAAGCTACAACTAAAAGAGGGTAAGGTTAATCAAGAAGTTAAAGCATTAATTTTTGGTTCATACACCAAATTTTCATTTACTGCAAAATAATATAAAATCTTATCTTTGTTAATAATGAGCTTAAAGTTGACTCATGGAAGCATGCCAAGAGACGTCGAGTTCTCTCATGATAATGCTCGACTCTCGATGAGTTAGTCCCTCTAAGAAAAGATGTGAAACATCAGAAGGAAACAATATACCAGATGCTCTTTATGATTACTAATTAGGATAACAAGCATGCATGTTATACCGCATGGTTTGATATGCAGATCGCATAATCCAAAGGGTTATACCGCAACCCTACTATATATAAATTAATACAATTCGATCGAGTTAGGTCTTCACTAACTCATTTTGATCAAAAAAAAATATGCAGATCACATGATCCAGTTGGATCTCATAATCCAAGGGGTTATATAATCCATAATGCAGGTCTGCATCTTATGATCCTAATTGATCACAAACCAAGACAAGATTGAAATCAAGTATATAAGAACCTTTTTTCCCGACAATAAGATCTAGATCATCGATTTAAAATATCACAACAAGACTAAATATTGCCACACTCAGACTCCAATATAGCATGAAGACTGTTTGCAATACCCAATGCCTCTCGACTGAAAATGTACTTTTGTGTTATCAAGTGATCTTTTATCAAAATAATACAAAGTAGGCTTCTTGCTTCACCATTGCAAAACCTTTCTCTGAAAGATGTGAAGTTTATAGCAGTTTTTGAGTAGCAATTTTTGGCACCTTGATTGCCTGACATTCAAGTAAGATCTCCTTCTTCCTTATTTTCCGCATTCCCCATGTCATATTCAACAAAAGTTCCTGTGATGTTGTGTTTTTTTAGGAGAAGAAAAATTTAATCACGCTAAGAATGATACCTCACCGTGTAACACCATATAACACTAGCTTAAATGAAATAATACTTTAGATCAGGTGATGGTAGTGATTAAGGTTTTAAATCTCATGGGATGCGAGATGCTTAGGATGCTCCTTTTGTATTCTTTTGTTTCTTTCTTAACTTATCAGTGAAATTTTACTGTTTTGTTTTTTTTAAAAATATATTTTGAATCTAAAAGTAATAATATATTTAAGATAGATTGACCATATTTAGTAAACTCTAAGTCTAACATGAGGAGCTATCTGAATCCTACATGTTAGTGTTTCTTTGTTGATCAAACATTACCAGCTTTGTTATTGCGCCACATTAGAACAATGCTGACTAGGTTGTATTAAGACTTTCTACTGTTAGATTTCGTGAGAGAAAATTTTTGTAAGCTTAGGACATCCGGTCTAACATATGCTGAAACTTTTCGATTAAATATTAATGTGACATTTCAGATCAGATTGTCTTGTTCATATATTTAAAACTAACACTATAATTTCTAGGTTATTGGAGATCCTTGATTTACCCAACAATGGTATTGCACGAGGCAAAAATGATACAATTTGACGAAAAACGTGTCAATTTTTATGCAAAAAGCTCAGTTGCATAGCCAGTCACTTTTATCTTTAGCACACTTGTATTGAAATTTACAAATTGATGCTTAGGTGCCACATGATGAGCGGCAATGAATAAGCAAGACTGCCGTATTGTATAACAAAATAAGCTTAAGCGTATGCACATAATTTTTTGTTGTTGCTTAATTTTCTTAAATTATTGCTTCCAGCAATTAACATGAAAATAATGCTGCTAAAGGGAAGCGGGATGAGCAATTTTTTTTTTTTTTTTTTTTGATTTTCATATAACATTGTTTTTGAGAATATATAATGGTATATGTAAGTGTAATATTTTTATGCTTTTGCTTTCTTAAAATAATGTTATTTGGGGAAAACATAATATCTTTGCCGCTGGCGACCCCTTTCTCAGCCTAATTTGAAGCATCCTTTCCCTTCCTTCTCCGTTCTCCGGCCGGCAGTGGGACCATTAGAAGAGGACAACATCATCACTGTTGTCAACTGAGACGGGTTGGGCCGGTCCAGGGCCAGCTCTGCTGTTTATAAAGTTTGGTTCTTGGGCCCTAGCCCAAAAATGGAAGAGCATTTGATGGATCATCAAAGCCCCACATGAGAAGAGTGTACGCAAATGTACAAGTAGGAGGGTAGAGTTTTTGTCATAAGGGAAGTGAGACATGGTGAGTTTTGATCATCATATTTCCTGAGATATTGCTTTAAAACATAATTTTTCACACCAAAATTAATCCCTCCATTATAGATCATGATCATTTGATAAATTGCTGAAATATAAATATTAAAGAATTTACTCCCTTTTAAATAATACGTAAGTGCCAATCTCATTTTTATTAGGTCTTTTTTTAATATTGCAAGCTCATTATTACTTTTAAGTGTAATTTACTACTTAATGTTTTTTATAGATTAGATAATTTGCATAATCAAAAAGTCAAAAACTGCTTAGTGTTTTCTTTATAATAAAACCTAATAAGTTGATGTTGACATTCAATTTCTCCATCTGCACTAATTTATTTGATGTTTTTAATGAAATAGTCTAGTAGGTATTTAGGCAAAATCGAGCCGAGTTTTTTCATATTTGTAGGAGTAGCTATTTCTATATTTCATAAAATAGGATGTTAATGAGTTGGAAATTGGTTGGTAGGCCAATACACATACTCATCTTATAATTAAAAATTTCATATTCATACCCACCTCATACTTGCCTCGATTCAGATCAAGTAGATAGGAGGGGTCTAATTAGATCGAATAAAAAAATCATGTAAATATTATAAAATAATTATAATTTTGAAAGAAAAATTTAAATTATAATTATATCAGATTGGACTCGGGATGGGGCATATCATTATCTATACCCGATCTAAATCTATTTCAAAAATTTTTTTTAGAACCCATGCCCACCCTAAATTTTAATCGAGTTAGGTCGGGTTGGGTATCCACGGGGTTAGCTAAAATTGTCATTCCTATTTCTAGACCAAAATGCTCCTTGTCACCTCATCTCAAAGAAAATGGAAGTGGGATGAAAATAGAATATGGAATAAAATGATAGTGATAAAAAAAAAAGAAAATCCTTTTCTCTATAGCCAACATTGGGCACTGTCTCTCATATCAGCCCATAATATTTCTCTATTGGTGTAATTTTGTATCAACTTGTATATTTTTCTTTATTAGCATAATGTTGATTTAGGGATCACATGGCAACGATATTAGTCTATAATATTTTCCTTTTTAGTATAATTTTATATCAGCTTCAATTTTTTTGTTGTATAAAGTCTATACACTAGTATATATAACCTATAAATATACTGAATGCAACAACACAAAAATACAAATCTCTCTCTCTCTCTCTCTCTCTCTCTCTCTCTCTCTCTCTCTCTCTCTTTCTCTATCTCTTATTTCTTTCTTCTAACGCTACCCATCATCATCCATCATTGTTGGTGTTCTTTGGCTCCATCCATGCACCATAATTCATCATCATCTCTAGTTTGTATAATTATCCACTATTATTGAGGATCTTCAACACCACCCCCTGGAAATAATCTCCACCACCATTCACTACTAGCTACCAATGATCTCCAACATGACCAATCTCTATAAATGATCTCTACGGCCGCTAGCCATAAAATTCTGAAAATTTCAATCATTTGCCACCAACATTGAAGATCTCTACCATTGTCCACTATCACCGACAATATCTAACACCACCCACCATTAATGACATGCGCCACTGCCCAACATTTCCGATGAAATATATATATATATATATATAGAGGAGGTTAGATATCTGTCACTATAATGCTAAGAAGAACTGCTGATGTCCTTAGCTCCGAATGCTAAATTTCCAATGGTTGCAGAAGCAGTGGATATAGATTAGTTATTTGCTCCTGGTCCAAAAATAATGGTGCTGAAGCAAGATGACGAATGAAATGCTTCTCTATAGCGGTTTTCATAAGAAAAGACAGGGTCATGCCACCTTTAAAGTTTCAAGCAACAGTTATTGTATGACGAATGAAATGCTTCTCTATAGCGGTTTTCATAAGAAAAGACAGGGTCATGCCACCTTTAAAGTTTCAAGCAACAGTTATTGTTTCTGCTCTTTTGCGAGCTCCATTGTGGCTAGATGGAAACATCTAACCAATCTACATTAATTGTTTTTTCTTTTTCTTTCTTTTTTTATTTTTTTTGTCAACATCAATCTTCGCTAGATCTCCTTACAGAATATGGCAGGATTGTCACTTCGAGAGAAAGAAGCCTGCGTGATGTGCCTGACCATTTATAACGTTAGGTTCCCTGTATTTTTCTCACGATTCTCTTTAGCCGTGTGCCAGCAAAGCAAGAAACACACATAAAAGGAAAAGGAAAAGAAAATTTGATGTCTCCTTCATCTTGCCTTCAAAATAAATTCTTCCGCCATCTATGTGTAAATAGTGTTTATCGTTTTAAATTTGCAAGGACCTACTTCTTTAGCATCATCTCGGTCTTTTGAGTTGTAGTTATAAAGTTGAATACGAGCTGAACCATGCAAATATACTTGAAGAATCTTACAAACCTGGCTTCAGCTAAGTATTTTTATCTCCGTTGACAGCAATTTTATCAATTTATCTATGCCTTTATATATATATATATATATATATAGAAAATCAGATTAGAATATATTTGATCGAATTTAGATCTAGATTCAATCGATCAAAACTCTATAATGAAGATTTTACATCAATGATCCAAGCAGTTGAATGTGATCTAATACCTCAAAATTATTTGCACACAAAAAATCATATAATTTGAAGACCCCTAACCTATGCATCAAGTAGTCAAAAATTGAATAGCCTAAATAAAATTGAATTAGGTATATTTTTGGATCACTTGATGCATAGGTTAGGGATCTTTAAATCATATGATTTTTGGTGTGCAAGTAGTTTTGAGGTAGTAGATCACATTCAATGGTTTGAATTATTGATGTAGAATCCTCATTATAGAATTTTGACTTGATTGAATCTGAATTCAAATTCGATCGAATGTATTCTAATATGGCTATATATATATATATATAAACAGCATGAATATATACCTTATATTTGATTGCGTATGCTCATGTTTAGACGATGTCTATGAACACAAATGGAAAAAGAAAATTAGTATGAGGAAGGGGGGCAATGTTGAGGTGTGAAGGGAATGAAGCCCCACCAAGAGTGTCCATCAGTTTTATGATTTTAGGTAAGCATCCCTTTCAATTTTTAATTTCATTCATCATGTGCTTCTTGGGTAGTTGCCCAATACACTGCTAATGTGAGTTGGTTAGAAGTCACAACTCATTTAGGAGCAAAAGGCTGAATTTAAGTGAGTAGGTCTTGTGGAGTCTAAATAAAAAATACTTATCAGACCGTCCACGTATGAAGAAGAAGAAATGCGTTCGGTCAAAGAAACCTTTG
>QRFJ01000562.1:0-81276 GCA_006176705.1 Cocos nucifera
AAAGAGAGAGTTACACCAACCTTCCGGATCAATCACCATCCTCGTGATGATCCTATGGTCAGGAGCAATTATGAGTTAATAATGATTATTCATGTCTTAAATTTTCAACTCTTGAAATATGAATTATCATTACCATTAACTCAAAGGATGTATCACAGACACTAAATACACATATGTGATAGAAAATAACCCATTTATTGATTTTAGTCAAAATTACAATTTTGCCCCTAGAAGTGTATTACAAGTGTCAGTCAATTCTGGCTTCTAGGGCACATATATCTAACAATCTTTCACTTATCCTAAAGCCAATTGGCTACAAGTCTAAGTCCCATCTTCTCAAGGTGGGCTTCGATCTTCTGTTGGCCCAACGGCTTTGTAACTGGGTCTGCCACATTATCTACGGAGTCGACTCTCTTGACCTCGACATAATCCTTTTTGAGGTAATCATAGATGGGGTGGTATCACCATTTGCTTGGAACTCTTCCAGCACAAACAGTCTGCCAGATGTCGACTTTCGATCATGAAATCTGAGTCTGTGTATCCCTGGACTTGGAATTCTCCGTTACCAAAGACCAGCATCATATCCTTAGTTCTTCTCAAGTACTTAAGGATACATTTCACAGAAGTCCAGTGTTCTTCACTCAGATTTGACTGATATCTGCTTGTGACACTCACAGCATGGGCTATATCAGGTCGTGTATATAGCATGGCATACATGAGGCTCCCTATTGTAGAAGCATAAGGGATCTTGCTCATGCGTTCTATTTCCTCAGGTGTGCTGGGGCACATCTTTTTGGAAAGATGAATACCATGTCTGAAGGGTATTAATCCCCTCTTAGAGTTTTCCATACTAAACCTCTTTAGTACTTTCTCTATGTACATCTTCTGTGAAAGTCCTAGCATCCTATTCGGTCTATCTCTATAGACCTTAATTCCTAGAATAAAGGATGCTTCACCTAGGTCTTTCATAGAGAATTCCTTGGACAACCACATCTTGACTGATGTCAACATGGGAATATCATTCCCAATAAGGAGGATGTCATCCACGTACAATACGAGGAAGACAACAGCGCTCCCACTGACCCTTTTGAAAACACATGGTTCCTCTTCATTTTTGATGAAACCAAACATTTTGATCACATCATTGAAACGAGTATTCCAGCTCCGAGATGCTTGCTTAAGTCCATATATGGACCTTTGCAGCTTGCAAACCTTGTGATCAGTATCAATAGATGTGAACCTAGCGACTGTTCCATATAGATATCTTCTTCAAGATATCCATTCAAGAACGTCATTTTCACGTCCATTTGCCATATTTCGTAATCGAAATAGGCTGCAACAGCAAGCAATGTGCGGATGGATTTTAGCATAGCTACTAGGGAAAAGGTATCTTGATAGTCTATGCCTTCGCATTGACTATAATCTTTTGCCACCAATCTAGCCTTGAATGTCTCCACATTCCCATCTGCACCAATCTTTCTCTTGAAGATCCATTTACATCCAATAGGTACTATACCTTCTGGTGGATCTACCAAGGTCCAGACTTGGTTCGAGTGCATCGAGTCAATTTCTGACTGCATTGCCTCTAGCCATTTCTCGGAGTCGATATCTGATATCGTCTCGTTGTAGGTTTTGGGATCATCTCCATGAGCACCATTACCTACGAGGAATATTTCCTCTACATCCTCTGAAATAATACCTAAGTATCTTTCAGGGGGATGGAAACTCTTTCCGATCTACGAGGTGGAGGAGGTAGTGTTCTTATTGGCTCAACCTGATTTGGTTCCACTTGGTCCTTAGCTCGTTCTACTTGTGAGACTTTCTCATCAAGCTTGATCTATTTTCCAATGCGCCTATCTGAATAAACTATTTTTTAAGAAAGATGGCATGTCGACTCACAATCACATTGTGGTCTTCTGGAATGTAAAATAGTATCCTAATGACTCTTTAGGATATCCTATGAATCGAGCTTTGAAGGACCTAAATTCTAACTTGTCCGCTTGTTGTCTTTTGACATGAGCCGGACACCCCCAAATTCTGAGATGACTCAGACTTGGTTTCTTACCGTGCCATATCTCATACGGTATGGTAGGAACGGTTTTAGAGGGAACCCTATTCAGTAGATAAATTGAAGTTAACAATGAGTGTCCCCAAAGAAAATCAGGGAGGTCTGTGAAGCTCATCATGGACCGAACCATATCTAATAGGATCCGATTTCTTCGTTCTGAAATCCTGTTGAGTTGAGGTGTTCCTAGTGGAGTCCATTGAGAGACTATGCCATTATCCTTGAGATAGTCTAGGAATTTTCTGCTAAGGTATTCACCTCCTCGATCTGATCAAAGAACCTTAATGGATTTTCCTATTTATTTTTCTACTTCATGCCTGAATTCTTTGAACTTTTCAAAGGCTTCAGACTTGTGTCTCATAAGATACACATACCCATACCTAGACAGATCATCGATAAAGGTAATGAATTAGATAAAATTGCCTCTAGCCGGCACATCAAATGGGCCGCACACATCTGTATGTACTAGGGCAAGGAGATCTGTGGCCCTCTCCCCATGTCCAACAAAAGGGAGTTTGGTCATTTTGCCTTGAAGACAGGATTCACAAGTTGGATGTGACTTAGAAGTCAATGGACTCAATAGCCCATTTTTCTCCAATTTGTTGATCCTATCTTCTGCTATATGACCTAATCTCAAGTGCCATAGATATCTGTCATTTGGACTATCCCTAGGTCATTTGGCATTCACGTTTTGCTCGATAGTTAGAACAGGTACATCAATATGTAGCTGATAAAGATCATTAATAAGGAAATCATTTGCAATTTTATTTCTTTCATAAAGAATGTTACAATGGTCCTTAAAGAAGGTGGTCACATAACCTTCTTGTGCTAAGCATGAAACAGAAATCAAATTCCTGCTAGCGCAGGCACAAAAATAATAGTCTTTCAAAACTAAGTCTAAACAGATGGTAATCGAAGAGGGTATGTTCCCATGGCTACTGCAGCAACTCTTGCTCCATTACCAATGCGTAGGATCATGTCTCCATCCCTCAGCCTCCTGCTATCCTCAAGACCCTGCATAGAAGTGCACAGAGGAGCACTAGAACCAGAGTCAAGCACCCAACTGGATGCAGAAGAAACCATAAGGTTAGACTCAATAACGAGCATACCTCCAGAAGGACTTTCCTTCTTGTTCTTCAGGGTGGCCAAGTAAGTAGGGCAGTTCCGCTTCCAATGGCCGTCGCTGTTGCAATGGAAACACTTTCCTTTGCCATCGGCCTTTTTCTTCGATTCTGCCTTCTTTTTCTTTGATCCTTCCACCTTTTGCTTTTTCACAGACTTTTTTTCTTTCCATAAGACTTTCTTTTGGAAGAAGTCCATTTCATAGCAAGAACTGAGTCTTTAGAACCTTTCATAGAAAGCTCAGTGGTAACCAGCATATTCATTAACTCGGCCAAGGAATTCTAAAGTTTATGCATGTGATAATTCATGATGAATTGCCCATATGCATCAGTCAAGGATTGCAGAATGATATCATTCTGTAGGTCCAAGTCCAACTTCACACCGAGCTTCTCAAGCTCTTCCATGTCCTTGATCATTGTCAGATAGTGATCTTGGACTGACTGCCCATCACGCATCTTAGCCTTAAAAAGTCATTTTGTGACTTGATATTTGGCTGCGCGACTCTGTTCACCAAACATCTCCTGCAGGTGAGCCAACATTTGGCGAGCAGTCCCAATATCCTCATGTTGGTGCTGGAGCTCATCAGACATCGAGCTTAACATGTAATATCTGGCCTTATTATCTTCGTCAATCCATTTTTTTAGAGATGCTCTCTGTTCAACAGATGGACGGGCTGGTAATGTGGGAGGGTCCTGGTCCAAAACATGGGTTAACTTCTCGGAACCTAAAATAATTTTGTAGTTTCTGAGCCAATCTTTATAATTGGGTCCGGTCAGTCTATGTGTGTCCAGGATACGTGCCAATGGGTTTGACGCAGACATATTCCTATAGAGAGTCAAAGATTCTAGTTAGATACTGTAATTTTGACTTGACCAATTTATTTAGGGATTTTATTTTTAAACAAATAAGCTTCCACTATTTTCTCGGATCCCTATACTCCCTCTGTAGAGATGCGAAAATCTCCACGATTAATGATTTCTAGTGGGTGGTGCGGTCTCACCAACTGACTCATCACCTCACCTAACAGTTATTGGTGATGGGTTAGCCAATGAGTGAACAACTCTTGTTCAATGATTCTCTAATCATGGTGCACCCAAACTTGGTCTCTAATTCATGAATCTCACCATGTCCGGAATATTGATCCACTCCTTAGTTAAGTCAGACCCACCATTTGCATAGACTGGGTTTCTAATTGAGTCTCTCACCGTATCCAAAATATTGAGCTCAACTCATCCTCCAGCCCATACATCCAATGCCTAATAGACATGGTTGCATCTTTCCAGTGCAACTGAGCCACTGTATCCAGCCGAGAATAATCAACCCCGGGAAGGGCCCGCACATCTACAATGGTGGAAGACCTCAGACTTAATCTTTTTTTTGGGAGAATTGATTCAGATCTCATTAAACTAGACTTGGCTTAGTCATAACAATTATGACTAACCTAGTGGCATGGGTTAGCTCGGATTATTGACCACCTCAGATCAGAACTGTGTCAATAGATATGGCCAGGTAAGTAAGATCGATGGAAGGAATATGCCATTAACTCATACAAGAACGCATTCAGGTCGAGTAGCTTCCAATTAAAAACCAGTCGGTCGTCTATGCCAAACTTACCTTAGACACCAAATTGTTGAGTCAGAACCAATTGGGTTAGCCTACAATCCAGACTCTAACCTTTGAGCCTAATTAGGTCTTGCTTGATCGTGACTCGATCTTGACCCAGACTTAATCCTATTAGGCTGGTCAATTTAAGCATTGTTGATCCCATCTAACCAACTCTTGATTCAGTTTGATCAACTGCTTAGACCTAATTGAGCTACCCAAGCCCGAACCCAGTATTATGAATATGTCTTAGATCTGAAATTCTCAATTTTAGATCTAATTAATATTTCATAAACTTAATTCTTAATTAAGTAGGGTTCATAAACAAAATATGCACAATAAATCCTAGGGTTTCAGGATCTAGGATTTTGCAGAAAGTAAGTTTTGGGTTTCTGATTAAGGACGAACACGCAGCACCCCTACACATCATAAGAACATCCCATCGAATGGGAAGAGAGGGTCTTTAAATCCTTCTTCGTTCTTATGACCGGACGGCCAAGAGGAACGCCTTAATCAGGAACATTCAATACTACAAAACAATATTAGATCTATATCATATAACTCATATATAAAGTAGATCTAATCATGACATATTTTGCATACATCTCATGTATCAAATCATGCATGTTTTTAGATCTAAATTATCTCATAATAATTTAAAAAATTAGATTTAAATTGATCTTATCAAAATAAATCCTAATCTAGATAATTATGTAGAACTATTCTACAACTAGTCTAGACATGCATCAATCATATCTCATATGATATTCAAAAATTAAATAATTTTTTATTTGTTATTTTTTAGATGTTATTATAACACTTATAATATCAAAAAATAATAAATAAAAAGATCTAAAATATGATTTAATCAGATTAAATCAAAAATATGCAAGAATATTCTATAGAACTATTCTATTCTAGAACTAGTCATGCATATCTTCTAATCTTAGATCCAAATTATTTAATTTTAATTTTTTCTAATTTTAGATCTGATCACATCTCATGTGACATATAAAATCAATTATTTTCTAATTAAAATAAAATTTAAAATCAGATCTAAACAATTTAGAACCATGGCTCTGATACCAGTTGAAGGGAAATCCTGATTTTCCGATCTAGGTTCGTTCAGATCTGATCAGATCAAGAGATATATTTTAAAAATTTTTCTCTTGATCCCAATTAGATCTTAATATATTTTAGATCTAATTCTTATTATTTTAATAAAATAAAATTAAAAGATAAATTAAATCAAATTTAATTTATCTGATCTGGGTAATTCTATTACCCTGTTGATGATCCTGTTGCAGTGGAAGGTTCTGGATCTTAGCCACGCAAGCACCTGGCCTCTATCAGTATCCACTCAGGTTGGATCTAGAGATCCTCCTCTTCTCTATCACACCTCCAAAAATCAGATCTGGATCTGATCTGGAGGATCTTCAAAACTCTTTTGAAGATGAGCAGTCGTCCTTTGCAGCAGCGCAGCCTTCTTATTTTTGATCACCTTTCTTTGATCTGAATCGCACCAACCAAGGTCCAAAACTCCTTTTGGGATGTGGAGAGCAAGGGGAGAAGAGACTATGGCATGGAGAAGGAAGGGAGAGGCAGCCTTGGGGCATGGGGTTTCTCAATTGAATTGCTTATTCTCTTGAATCTGAGTTGGGCGCAGGGTCTTATTTATAGACTAAGCGTGATCCAACTCCTCTTCCTCCCAACCAATCACAACCCTTTGTGAAATCAGATCTAAATCTGATTGGTGGGAATAGAGACCCCTGGATTCCTCCTTAGAGGGTGCCTAAGACCAGTCAAAGTTGATTCTTAGAAGAACTCTAATTGGAATCCAAAAAGGAGATGGAGTCCTTGTCCAACAAGGACTCCTAGGCACCTCCAACTTGGGCACACGCCTAGGGTGGCGTGCACCCTTCTCCTTGCCAGGTTCTAGCAGGGGGACAGGCCCCCACCAACTCTCCAATAGGTGCATGACATGTGGTCAAAAGTCAAAGTGTCAATGGTCAATGTTTGACCAGTCAAAGGTAGACTTTTGACCAAAGTCAAAGAACAAGAAATGGCAGGTGACCAAAAATGATAGGTAGTGTCTTACAAATAAGACAACCTTTTTTGACTTGAACAACCTCGTGTCAGACCATATGAAGGCCTCTGTTTGAGCACAAACTCCTTTGGCTCAGACAGGACAACTTATTTATGATAGCAAAAGAAGAACGTTAGGTTCAATCGAGTGCTAGCACGATTTCCTTGAACCTAATTGAATCTCATTCAGATCAATTGAACTAGATCAGTTTAATTGATGATCACCAGATTCAAACCCTTGTTTGTGTGACCCAGTTAGGTTCAGTTCTGTATTGTAATGGGATATGTTATGATCTCTATCATTGACATCATCAAAACTCCTTTCGATGGATCAGAACTCTTCTGATTCGAACAGCTAGAATGATCGATCATCTAAATCATTCTAATTGCTTCCAAAATCGACCAGTGACACCTAGCAGTATATGGTGGCAACCCATCAGAGCTGAATGCGAACCTCTTAGTGCAGCTACTTGTGTGATTCAGTTCTTCTATCTTGAGCCCCGATCAGATTAGGATTTAGGTGAACTCGTCAAACCCTAGTCTCTATCATATGATGTAATCATTCGATTTGAGTCCAATGTGAAAATCTAAATAGAAACTCTTTCTATTATTTCACTCTACCATGGCCATGGATTTCTGGACTTGATTCTCATGATCATCATAGGGCTACTCCTCTACCACCGAGGTAGATAGATTCCATCTTGATGCAATCCAGTTCCTACAATGAACATGTCATAGCCAACATACACCTCAGGGTTCCATATGGCTAGGAGATCGAGTAATGGTGTAGTCAAACTATAACACCCTCAAGGTGAACTGCCGATGCATCTCAGATCAAAGAACCAGACACACTACTGCAGCATCGAGTCAGTCATTGACGAGAAGGTAGACTCCCTAATGACTACTCGAGGTGGTCACGCTCAGTGCCCTCGTTCTCTAACGAGTACCTATACTCTCGCTCTGCTGTCTCCACACCGTAGACTCAAGAGTCATCTACTAAATAAAAGTGATTGTACACCAACCTTCCGGATCAATCACCATCCTCGTGATGATCCTATGGTCAGGAGCAATTTATGAGTTAATAATGATTATTCATGTCTTAAATTTTTAACTCTTGAAAATATGAATTATCATTACCATTAACTCAAAGGATGTATCACAGACACTAAATACACATATGTGATAGAAAATAACCCATTTATTGATTTTAGTCAAAATTATAATTTTGCCCCTAGAAGTGTATTACAAGTGTCAGCCAATTCTGGCTTCTAGGGCACATATATCTAACAGTGGGAGCACTGCTGTCTTCCTCGTACTGTATGTGAATGACATCTTCTTGATCATAAATGATATTCCTATGTTGATCTCAATCTAAGTATGGTTATCTAAGAAATTTTCTATAAAAGACCTAGAAGAAGCATCCCTCATTTTGGGAATTAAGGTCTATAAGGATAGATGATAAGGATGACCAATGAGGATGCTAGGTCTCTTACAGAATATGGACATAGAGGAGGTGCTGAAGAGGTTCAGCATGAAGAACTTCAGGTCCAAGGGTTTACAGATTCAGATTTTATGTTTGACATAGATAATCGAAAGTTGACATCTAAGAGTCTGTTTGTATGCAATGGTGGTGCTGTAAGCTGGAAGAGTTTTAAGTAGATAGTGATAGCAATTTTTACCATATCCACGATTACCTCAAAAAGAATACATCGAGCTTAAGATAGTCAATACTACAGATAAAGTGGTTGACTCACTAACGAAGTCTTTAAGCTAGTAGAAGATCAAAGCCCACCTAGAGAAGATGGAACTTAGATTTATAGCCAATTGGCTTTAGGTTAAGCGGGAGTTTGTTAGATGTGTATCCTAGAAATTAGATTGATCGATATTTATAAAATACTTTATAGGAGCATTTTCATAATTTTGACTTAAAATTAATAAATAAATTAATTATTTTATCATATTATGTATTAAAGTGTCTATGATACATCCTTTGAGTTAATGGATATGGTAACACATATTCTCAAGAGTTGAAAATTTAAGATATATGTTATCATAATTAACTCTTAAATTGCTTTCGATCGTAAGATCATCACGAGGATGGTGATCAATTCGAAAGATCGATGTACGATCACTTTTCTAGGATAGATGAGTCTTGAGTCTATAGTGTGGAGACACCAGAGCGAAAGTATAGGTACTCATTGAGAATGAAGGCACTGAGCGTGACCACCTCGAGTAGTCATAAGGGAGTCTACCTTCTCATCGATGACTAGCTCGATGCTGCAGCATGTGTCTGATTCTTTGACCTGAGGTGCATCAACAGTTCACTTTTAGGGTGTTATAGTTTAACTACACTATAACTCGATCTTCTAGCCATTCAAAATTCTAAGGTATTTGTTGGTTATAGCATGTTCATTATAGGAACTGGATCACACCAAGATAGGATCTATCAACCTCGATAGAGGAGGAGTGGTCCTATGATGATCATGAGATCGAATCCTAAAACCCATGGCCATCGTAGTGTGAAATAATAGAAAAGAATTTCTATTAAGATTTTACATCGAATTCAAATCAAATGATTCATTCATATAATGGGTGTTGGGTTTGATGAGTTCACCTTAACCCTAATTTTATCGGGGCTAATGATAGAAGAACCCAATCGCATAGGTAGCTACACCGAGAGGTTTGCTCTTTGGTTCTGATAGATTGCCACCATATACTGCTAGATGTCATAGGTGGATTTTGGAATTAATTAGAATTATCTTGATGATCGATGATTCTAATTGGATGAATCAGAAGAGTTTTGATCTATCAAAAGGTATTTTGATAATATCGATGATAGAGATCGCGACATATCCCATTACCATATAGAATTAAACCTAATAGATCACATAAATAATGGTTTGGATCTGCATGTCATCAATTAGGCTAATCTAGTTCGATTGATTTGGATTTGATCTAATTAGGTTCAAGAAAATCATGCTAGCATATGATTGGACCTAATATTCTCCTTCTGTAGTCTTTTTAGCTCATCTTGACTGAGCTAAATTAGATTTGGCTCATTCAGAAGCCTTGTATGGGCTTGTTCTAGTCTAACTAAAGATTGTCTTAGTTAGAACAGGCTTGTTCTGATCAAAACAAGACATGTCCTAATGAGATCAAGACTTGTCTTAAAATCATGTGATGAAATTTGGACAAGCCTCTCCCAAAAATTCTATAGGAATTTATCTTGATTTGACTAGACCTTATCCTGGCCTAATCAAGGCTTATCCTAAATCCTATAAGATGGAAATAGGATAAGGGTTGTCTTAACCAGATTAGTGCTTATCGTAAAATCATGAGATGAAATTTGGACAAGCCTTTCCCAAAAACTCTATATGGATTTATCTTGATCTGACTGGACCTAGTCCTGGTCTGATCAAGGATTATCCTAACTTGATTAGGATTTATCCTAATTCCATTGGATGGGACTAGAATAAGGCTTGTTATAAATCCCATAAGATGAGAATAGGACAAGGGTCAAGAGTTGACCCGATTTGTAGGAAAGAAGGGAGAGGTGGCGTGCACCCCCTGAAGATTTTCTAGGGATGCACGACTTAGGCATTCCATGAGGGAGAGATGGTTGCACGTCCTCCTTTGGTCATGCACCCCATATGGATAGTGTGGAGAGCCCCTTTCGAAGAGGATTTGAAAGGGTCAATGCATTTGAATTTAATTCAAATTCAAGGGAGATAAGTTGCTTGTGCAACCCTCCTTCCTATCCTTTTGTTCTACACCATTTTTTTTGAATTTTATGTAACAAAATCAGAAGAATTAGAGGGTGGGGTGTTGAGATTAGATATAGAGTTCTTCTACATGTTATCTTTGACTTGGTCAAAGTCACATGCAAAGGGACTCTTGGTTTGGTCTATTTAAAGGGCCTTGCACAAGCTGTGGTGCATCAAAATTACTCTATGGTGAAGCCCTACCAAAATCTCCATCTCCACACCCATCTTCTAGATCTCTTCTTCTTCTCCATGCCCAAGGGGTTGGGCAAAGTTCAAAGATCAAAGGTTGGTCTTTGATCTTGCAAAAGCTGCGCGACTAGTTCCCTGATCGAGTGATGAAAATGCTGTCGTCGAAGATCATTTCGAAGGCATCCCGGATTGATTCTAGATCTAATCTTTTAAGATCAGATCTTAAAGGAGGAGACTTCTAGATCTACTCTGAGTGGATACTGGTAGAGGTCGGACGTGTATGCAGCTAAAGTCAGAACCTCGGCAATAATAGATCATCGCTGCAGTATGAACGATTCATCTGATTAGGTGATATCAGATATCATTATTTTTAATTTATTTTTGCTTTTAATTTTAGATCAATCTAATTAGATTCAAAAACTTTCAAATTTGATTTGATCATAAAAAAAAATTTAAAATATTCTGCTACAAATCTGATCCGATCAGATGGATCCTGTGGTAGGAAAACCAAGCTTCTTCTTTCATTAGCATCACAGGCCACATGTTGTAGGAAGTACTCAAATTAAGCTTAAATTTATCTATTGCAAGACCAAACCAGATATTGCACGAGTCACTCGCAAAGTATGGATACTTTGCATTGAAGTCTTTCCACATTACAGAGTTAGTCGGGTGGCTAAATATGTTCCTCCGAAACATGCTGCTTATGATGCCATCTCATTTCTTCAGCTGTCTTTATGGACATATACAACCTTTGAAGTTTTGGAATCAATGAAAAATACTTTAAAACCTTATGAGATATTTTTTTTTCCTTTCCTATTATCAATTTTGTATCTAGGCTCACCACATTCTGGATATTCACTTGCTTATTCATTCTCATTATAAAATAATATACAATCATTTTTGTAGGCATATTTAGGAATATAGCCAAGTTCCAATTCTTGCATGTATGTTTTTGCTTCAAAATATGATTTTGAAAGTCTCTCTCCATCAGAAAGAGTTGCTTTAATCATTGCCAAATTTTGGTCAAATGACTTTTGACTCCATCAGTTCATGATTTTAAGATGAAGCAATTTGATCAAAAACTCTAACTTAGAGAACTTTATTCAATTTGGGTAAGGTGGCTCTCGTGCATCCCTTACAAGCTTTACAAACTATTCAGAAGTTCCTTCTACCTCATTAATATTGTATTCATGATCAGAACTATCTTCATATGCACTAGTACTCATGGGAACATTTGAGTGAACCGTTGATGTAAATCATCCAATAGTGAACCTATACCACCATATTTGACAGGTTCAGCAACATCACTATCATCTTCAATATCATCATCATCATGCATAACTTCATTCGGATCATCCTCTCCATGCCATATCCTGCGAGTATACTTCCTGTCCATACCATAATATAGTAGATGCTCCTTAATAAGTGATATGTGAGGATATACCATATTGACACATCTCTTGCATGGACATTTTATCCTACTGGCACTATCAACCTTATGCCGTGCAAACTCAATAAAATTTGAACACTTGCTTGGTATTCAGGCAAGAAAATACTCCTAGCATTCATCCAATTTTTGTCAATATCTATATGAAAACAAAAAACCATTAACAACAAAAAAAAATCCCTAGCATTCATCTGAATCAAATTCCAAATCAGATCTCGGACCGATTCTAATCTAGATGATCACACTACTATCAAAAAGGGCTACGACAGCATATACTACAGCAGCAATTAATCCTAACCACTGCCATAGGTCCGAGCTATGGCAGTGATTGCCATAGGTTGGACCTATGGCAGCGATTAATCCTAACCGCTGCCATAGCTCAAACCTATGGCAACAGTTAAGGTTAACCACTGTCGTAGATTAAATTGTGACAGCGATTCTTTATAACTGCTATCGTAGGCTCAACCTATTGCAGCAGTTAGTCATAGCTCAGACCTATGGCAGTGATTAATCCTAACCGCTATCATAGCTCAAACCTATGGCAATAGTTAATGTTAACTGTTGTCGTAGATTAAACTATGACAGCGATTTTTTGTAACTGCTACTGTAGGCTCAACCTATTGCAGCAATTAGTCATAACTGCTGCAATATATTTTTTTCATATTTTTGCTCTAAATATTATATAATTTAAAAATTTAATATCCATCTTTATCATTCATTATTTAAATAATTATCATTAGAGTGTCGTCATAAAAGGCCACCTCAATCCGATGGCTCTAGCTTTATTGATCAAAAAAATTTGATTTCAATGACCACGAATGATGATGCAATGATCTAATAGATGGAGGCCTCCGATGTATCCAAAAATCTACAATGATGATCTCGATGATGTTTGTAGCATACTATCAAAGTTTCACTTCAATCAGGTATCATTATCATGATCAATTAGCATGGGATGATTTCGACCATTAAATGAGAAATGAGTGATTAAAAGATTAGACGACATCCGATTATGAGATAATTTTTTAGATAAATGATCTTGGCTACTATTTTAATAATTTTTATGATGGTGATTATAAAATTTAAATTATTTTTATAAGAATCATTCACGTTAAGTAGATCTTGCAAAAGCACGAGCATAATTATCAACGGTGTTTAAGAATGGGTATTAAGCGACGTATAGTTTTGGATCGTTCTTTGATCTATGATTTAAATTTTACAATCACCACCATAAAAATTATTAAAATAATAGTTAAAATCATTTATCAAAAAAATTATCTTATGGATGGACGCTGTTTGGTCCTTTGATTACTCATTTCTCATTTAACGATTGAAATAACTCTACGCTAAATTGACCATAATAATGATATTCGATTGAAGTGAAACTTTGATAGTATGCTACAAACATCACTGAGATCATCATTGCAGATTTTCAAATACATCGATGATCTTTATCTATCAGATGATCGCATCGTCATTCATGGTCGTCAAAATCAAATTTTTCTGATCGATGAAGCTAGAGCCATCAGATCGAGGCAATCTTTCTTGACGATACTCTAATAATAATTATTTAGATAATGAATAGTGAAGATGGATATTAAATTTTAAAATTATATAATATTTAGTATAAAAATATAAAAAAATATATCATAATAATTATGACTAACCGCTGCAATAGATTGAGACTACGACAACGGTTACAAAGAACTGCTGTCATAGTTTAATCTATGACAGTGGTTAATGAAAACTGCTGTCATAGATCTATTCCCGCTGATCGAGCCAGCTCGGATCCAAATCGGATCAGTTCGATTGTCAGCCAGGTCAGCTCGACTCCAAATCAAACTGGCTCACTTAAAAAATTAGAATATTCATTTCTATAGTCTGAGATTTGGGTCGGCTCAATTTTAATTCAGATCAGCTCGAATTCTAATACCTATTGCAGCGGTTCCAAAACCACTGCCATAGGTTAGGTTATTTCTAGCTGTCCACTTCCAAATTATTTTTTCTCTCTATTGATTGTTCACTCTCTCTCTTCCTCCTCTACACTGTCGATGAGACCACACCCCTTCCTTTCCTTCCTCGACTGGCACCACCTCCTCCTTCGCCTCCTATTGGCTCCCCGATCGGTGCCGCCTCCACCCACACCTCCACCTTCTTCCCCGACTGGCGCCGCCACCTCCCCCCTCCCTTTCCTTCCCTTTCTTCCCCGGCCTAGGCTCATGGCTCTTCCGTCAGGCTGCCACTCATAACGCACCCCCCCCACCCTCTCTAGCTCCGCCCGCAGCCTACTCCCCGACCTCCTTGTCATCATGCCACCCCCTTCCCCTTCTTCCTCAGCCTAGGCACACGGCTCCTTTACTAGGCTACCACCTGCAACCCACCCCCTCGCCTCTCCAACTCCACCCGCAGCCCACCCCCCTGGCCTCCCCATCACCATGCCACCCCCTTCCCCTTCATCCCCAGCTTATGCCCATGGCTCCTCCATCGGGCTATCGCCGACCCCCCCTCTAGCTTCGCCCGCAGCCCACCCCCTTTGCTCCTCCTTCCTCCCCCTCCTCCTCAACCGTCGGCTACGATCACCTCTCTTTCTCTCCTCTCTTCCCTTGGTCCAGCCATCAACCTCGACCCCTTCCTTCTATTTCTCTCTCCTCTCTTCCCTAGACCTAAGCCCCCTCCTCCCCTTTCCCCAGCCAAACTGGCCGTCGACTCCACCACGTCCTCTTTCCCTCAGCCCGACCCCCCTCCCTGCTATATCTCTCTCTTCCCTCTTTCTCTCTCTCCTATTTCTCTTTCTCTCTCTTCTCTCTTTCTAACTCATTATCTATCTCGATCATTTCATAGGTGATCTCTAGTGCCATTGTCTTTCTCTAGCATCACTGTCGACGATCCTCGGAGCTTTCTATGTGATCCCTCTCTATAGCCACAGGTATGATTTTTTTAAAAATTTTATAGTATTATTTATTTATCATTTATAATATTTATATTATAAATATTATAAATATTTATTATAAAAATTATAATTATGCATCAGTTGTGGATCATGTCGGTGGATAAGAGAAACCCTGCTGCTGGTTCTAGACCATGTCGATGGATTCTAGACTGGGCCGTGCCATGTCAATGGTCGTGGACGAACTTGGGCCGTGCCATGTCGATGGTCGTGGACGGTCCTTGGGCCGTGTCGGTCAATAAGAAAATATCCACTGATGGGTTCTAGGCCATGTCAGTGGCCATGGATCATGCCGACGGATAAGAAAACTCTTATCAACTATTTATATTTTATTATTTTTATTTATTGTATTACATAATGATAGACCCATTAATTGATTAGTGTACATAATCTTCGACATCCATACATTTATATGTAATTATACGGATGAAAGAATTATGTATAATGATCAATTGATTATCCAATTTGGATAATTTGGGAATTGCAAATAATTCTATAGATAATTTTAGTAATCAAACGGTATGCTAAGAATTTTGAATAAAATTTTGGATAGTATTTTTTTTTTATTCTCCCTACATGGAAGAACTAAGGAGAAATGCTACCAAAATTTCATTCGATCCTTATTGCATATTATTTGATTATTATAATAAATCTATAGAATTAATATAATTTTTGAATAGGATAGGATCTATCTTTATCTATTAGTTGGTGATAGGAGGTATTTATTGCATATGTAAAAATGATATTTAATGTGAGTTTTACATATGATATTTATTTTAATTTTTATTTATGATGTATTTTTTATTTATAATACATATTTATTTATAATGCATTAGTACATATTATAAATTGTACGCATGATTTAATTACAATATCATCAATTTTATAATAGATAAAGAGTGGATGAAATTTAGTAGGCTCTCGTCAGAATATAAGGCCGGACTTCAAAAATTTCTTGATTTTGCTATAGAAATATTTGGCGACCATAGATTTATCTAATGTCCTTGTAAAAAATATATAGATGGATCATGGTTACCTCGTTTAGATGTAAATGGTTATCTTACTATTTATGACTTTAAACCTGGTTATGAAATTTGTTGGGATCAATATGGTGAAGGCAGTCCATAAGGAGGTGATCAACATGATGGAAAAGTAGAACAAAAGGTTCGTGATATTTTTTTATTTATTGGTTATAATGAAAGTGCATCTACATCGCTGCCTGATCCTGTGGTTGGTAGAATGATAAACAGTGAGGATGTGGAGAAGATCCACAAGTTGATGGAGGATGCTAATATTCTATTATATCTTGGGTGTGAAAAGATAGCAAAGCTTGAGTTCTTAATCCGATTGTATCATGCAAAATGCTCCAATGGGTTCAGTAATAATGGAGTGAACTGCATACTAGAGCTTTTGGAAGATATTTTTTTGGATGATGCACAAATTCTGAAGAATAATTATAAGGCATCAAAGATTATTGAATAGTTGGACTTTATTTACACCAAGATACATGCATGTCCCAATAATTGTGTGCTCTATTGGAAGGAGGATGTCAACCAAAATGAGTGCATAAGGTGTGGTGTATCAAGATGAAAATAGAATAAAGATGGTACATCGACTCATGTACCTCAGAAGTTGATGTGGCACTTTTCTTTGATTCCAAGACTATAAAAGTTGTTTATATCGACAAAAATATCGAAGGACATAAGATGGCATGAAGAGGACCAAATAAAAGATGATGCATTAAGGCATCCAGCCAATGGAGATGCATCATAGAAGTTTAATGAATTATATCCCGACTTGGCACAAAAGATACGTAATATGAGGTTGTGCTTGTCGTGCGATGACTTTTGTTCAAGCATATGAATATCGTCTATAGTGTATGGTTAGTATTTATTCATGTTTACAATCTTCCATCATGGATGTGTATGAAAAAATTCTTTGCTTTCATGACAGTGCTCATCCCTGGATCGATGGAGGTAGGTAATGACATTGATGTCTATTTACAGCCTCTTATTACTGAGCTAAAATAGTTATAGAGCATTCAAGGTGTTCCAACTTTTGATGCTTTGCTGAATGAGTCATTCTCCATGCACACAGTGCTTTTGTGAATAATAAATGACTTTTCAGCCTATGTCCTAATATCCGGTTGGAGCACGAAAGGTGAGCAAGCATGCCCAGTTTATGAAAAAAAATATTCGATCTAGAAGGTTGACACTTCGGAGGAGCTTTAGCTATATGGGGCATCAATGTTTCCTCCATCGAAACAATCCATATAGAAGGGATGCATGCTCCTTCGATGGCACTATTGAAGAAAGTGAGGTATTTAGTGAGATATTTGGGAGTGATGTACTAAAAGAGTTGGATGGTCTTTGTGTTGAATTTGAAAAGATGATCTAGTTGGCGGTAAGAAGAGAAAGAATCGATCAAAGAAAGATGACACACACTTTAATTGAAGAAAAAATAGCATCTTCTTTGACTTACCATATTGAGAGACAAACTTATTGCACCACTGTTTAGATGTAATGTATATTAAAAAAAATGTGTACAAGCTCCTATTGGCAACAATCTTGAATATCAAAGATAAGACCAAGGATGACTTGAATTCTCGATTTGATCTGAAAGAATGGGATATTAGGAGATCATTCCATTCGGAGCTGGTAAGAGGAGAGCAGTGGAGGCTCCCTTATACATGCTATGTTATGAATACCTCTGAACGGTCCACATTTCTTCATATGTTGGAGAACATAAAGGTCCCAGATGGATACTTAAGCAACATATCAAAGCATATGAATAGTAAGGATATCAAACTTCGGAGATTGAAGACTCATGATTATCATGTGCTGATGTAGAAATTGATCCCAATAGCTATTCACCGCGTGTTGCCAAAAAATATCAGAATAGTTGTTATTCATTTTTGGAATTTTTATAGAGATATTTGTGCAAAGAGGTTGCCTAAGAAAGATATGAAGAAAAAGAAGGCAAGGATAGTGACTATACTATATAATCTAGAGAAAATATTTTCACCAACAGTTTTCACGATTATGATGCATCTCACCATGCACCTTGTGAGGGAAGTTATACTTAGAAGCTCAGTGTTCTACCGATGGATGTATCCTACTGAGAGAAATATTCAAATTCTAAAATCTTATATAAAAAATATGAGTCATCCAGAGGGATCCATAGTAGAAGGTTATTTAGGTCAAGAGTGTATGGATTTTTGTATCATGTACTTAAACAAGCTCGAGACACGTCGTAATCGATCAATGAGGAATCAGGATGATCCGTATGAGCCAATTGAGCTTGCATTTGAGTCCATTACATAGCCAGTGGACTTCCCACTTTATACCATCTCACTGATTTGAGTATTGAGGAAAGGGATATGGTACACTACTATGTGCTCTTCAACTATGATGTCATGGAACCGTACATAAGATGAGTCACTCAATTTTATTTATTTTATAATAATTAAAAAAATATTTAATTACATCTAAATTTATTTTTTATGCATGCAGCAAACACAAGAAGATCATAAGAATAAAATATGGTGCTCTAAATATGCAAAAGAAAGAGAAAATATACAGCAATGAATTTTTTGAATGGTTCAAAGATCATGTAAGCGATTCTATATTCTTGTCTTGAGTAACTTATTTGAATATGTTTACTAATTAGATGTCATCTTCTTAATTAGGTGCGAAGATTACCATCTGATAATGTGAGTCCTAAAGTGCGTGCTCTTTCAATGGGCCCTAATCATACTATGCGTGAGTTTAAATAGCTCGTCATTAATGGCTATAGGTTTAATATTCACAGCAGATCCATAAACATGGCAATATAAAATAGTGGTATGATGTTGAGTACCACCACTGGATGTTATGCTAGCTCGAGGGATTCATAGTCTCGTACGAAGGATTTGAACTATTATGATATGGTGGAGAAGATAGTCATCTTGGACTATTATTCTAAAAGAAGGATTGCATTGATAAAGTATAATTGATTTGACACCTTATCACAGTCAGGAATGAAGATTGATGAGTGTGGTTTTATTCTCATTAACATGCAACGCCATCTCCGCACCGAAGAACCGTATATACTTGCCTCCTAAGTTAGTCAAGTCTTCTACGTTAGTGATCCCTTGAAGCCTCAATAGGATGTTGTTGTGAGGATAGTGCCTAGGCATATTTTTGATGACATCGAAGTTGATGACGATGTTAGACTATGCATGCAAAGTGCTTCTCTAGGATAAAACTTACCTGGTACTGTCAAGATCTCAGATACATTTGTCAGGAGTGATGGTAATATCCATATTATGGATGCCACTAGATGATGTTGTCACAACCCAAAATTGAGGTCAAGATCGGCGCATAGGATGGACTAGCCAACCTAGCAAGCCTAACGAAGATGTCTAACGGGGTAAATCAGATATATAATTCCGACAAAAAATTTGATAGAGGTTTTCTTAAAAGTTGGACATTTTCGAAAGTATAATTTCTTGCTCCAAATTTTAAAGAATAATTCTCTAAATAATGATTAATAAATAGACCAAGTATAACCCTTTATCAGCTGATCGAGCTGGCTCGACTCCAAATCGGATCATCTCGAATGCCAGTTGGGTTAGCTCAATGCCAAATCGAGCTAGCTCTCTTAGAAAAATAGGAAACTCATTCTGTAGAGCTGGGTTAGCTCCAAATTAGGCTAGCATGAATGCCAGTCAGGTCAGCTCGATGCCAAATCGAGCTGGCTCTTCAGAAAAATAGAAAACTCATTCTGTAGCTTGAGACTCAGGCTGGCTTAATTTTAATTCGGGTCAGCTCCAATTTTAGAATTTTAGAAATTTTACTCTTCAGACTTTGTTCATAACTTTACTCAAATCTCAGCTTATTTACATTTCTTTTTTAAGTTAACTTTAAAATATAAATATAAATAAGAAACGTCCCCCTACTTGAAATCAATAAAAATATCAAACAAATCAAAATTCTTATGATTAAGAAACTAAAATTTGGGTTTTAGTTTAAATTATCCAAATTTGAAACTTTTAAAACTTTCTTGCTATAGAACGAATAGATTAAAGGATCTCTAAAATTTCTTAAAAATCATTTATTGAATTTTGAATCTTACTAGATAAATTAAACTAAATTTTTTTTTAATGTTTCTAATAAACTGATCCATTATTATACCTGATGAGAGATGGAGTGATGCCCAGCCATAGCAAGATCTTCCGATCCAGTTGTACGAACAAGAATGGCAGGTCAATGAATACCGTGATCGAAAAAAATTTTATAAGTAATAAATATATTAGTATATATTATCAATATTTTAGCATTTTTTATAAAATTTTATTTAAATTTATAATTATAGGAGCAGTTAGATGTGCTCGCGAGTGAGGGTCTGGACAACTCTGGCCCCTATGATCATCTATCTTAGGTCTTTGGGCCTGAGCACTTTGGAAGGATCTAATGCAAGCCAGGATATATGTCGATGAGCTACTGGTCTGAGATGAGTGTCTCTTCACATGCTTTCGATGTTGTCAATCGGGAGCAGCTTGAGGAGGCATTGATGCAGGCAGCTCAGGCTATGATGCGGGTTGCTCATACTGAAGAGCGTACATCTCATCTGGATGGCATTCTGAGCACCATGGTGATGAGGCTTAACATGCATTGAAGTAGACTTTGTGGGCCTTGGGGACATGTTGGCCGACGTTCTAGCTCCAGCCCATCTAGCTCCAACTCCTCCAGCTCGTGCTCCATCTCCCAGTGATGACAATGATGTAGATTTAGGAGACTTCTGATGCATTTTTTAAAAAAATATTATAATAAATTTTATTCAATAATAAAATTTGAGCATTTTAAAAATATTTTTATATTTATAATATTTTTTTATATTTTTATTGTATTATATATCTCTATATTTATCAGATAAAATATATAAAAAATTAAAAATTTTATATTTTTTATTATTTAAAAGCTATGATAGTGGTTGCAAAATTGCTACCGTAGGCATGCCAAATGAGGCAGCAAGTTATGTGCCAATCGCTGCCATTGATCTATGGCAGCGATTACGGAACCACTACATTAGATCTATGACAGCGATTTTGTAACCACTGTCATAGGTCAAGATATGGTAGTGGTTCCATAACCGTTGCCATAGGTCGGGATATGGCAACGGTTCCATACCGCTGCCATAGGTCGGGATATGGCAGCGGTTGGAACCGCTGTCATAGGCTGTTTATGGCAGTGATTTTCATAACTACTGTAATAATTATTGTCATAGATCTACGACGATGGCCGTAATGGCAGCGGTTAGCTAACCACTGCCATATTATGACAATAATTTTTTAGGCTATGACAGTAGTTACAAACCACTGCCATAGCCTTGTTCCATAGTAGTGTCAATTGATTAATGTACATTATTCATCAAACTTTTATCGATATCCATCTGACAATAAAGAATAATGCTTAATAAATCCTAACTCCACCAACTCCTTCCTAATAGGTGTGGTTCTATCTCTTTAAAAAATGTATCACTTTTATTATTACTAGATCTTTGTTCTTTATTGCATATCCAAAAAAATCTGGCAGATCTTCCTATAGTTCTTCAAGTACATGATATAGATGGATCATATTTTAACCACATCTAATATATACTCAAAAAATAAATGAGATAACTATGATGAAATTTTTTATAATAGAATAAAGAATGCCATAACAATAATAAAAAAATGATGCATTTCTGAACTACTCAAATTGGGACATTGAAGAGCCATTCACTAGTCCATTTTCGAGACCCTGGGACTAACTCTTGAATGAAAGTCTGTGGTTACATCAATGCATGCATTAAATCACTATCATGCATCTCTCTATGAAAATAGAGAGATGTACCATGATCCAACCTGGATCTAGATCGAATCTTCACCCCACCCTGCATCACCCCCACCCCTTGGCTCGCTCCGCTCGTGCCCCCCCACTCCTTATTTCCCCGTGGAGCCAAAAGAAGGGTTTATCTCATAGCGGTGGTAGTGGTGAGGATGGAGAGGAAGACCGATGGTGATGGCGATGACGACGGTGATGACGGGGGCTCACTCGCTGTCTGATGGAAGCCTAGGAGAAGAGAGTTTCGTAGGAGAGGGAGAGGGTTTCATGAAGACGAAAGTAATGAAACTAGAATTTTGATTTTTAATGAACTTTTAGCGATACAAAAAAAAATTTGATCGCTAAAAAAATTATTAGTGATGATAATAATAAATCTATCACTAAAAATTCTTGCTAAAATTTTTTTTCCCTCTAAAATTTTTTTCTTTAAAAAAATTTCAAAATAATAATTTATGATGAAAATCATATTTACATTGCTAGTAAATGTTATTAGCAATGAAAATATTTTTTCGTTGCTAATAATTTCTGCTAAAAGTAATTTTTTTCCCTCTAAAATTTTTTCATCTAAAAAAAATTAACCAAAAAATTTTATAAAAAAATATTTTGTAATGAAATAATTTTTCATCATAAATAATTAATAATTTATGATACAAAATTAATTTCCATCATAAATAATCTATGATTTATTTTTTAAAAAATTTTTATTACTTTTTTTCAATGAAAATTTACATCATAAATAATTCAATATTTATGATGCAAAATTTATTTACATCATAAAAACTCTATTTTCTTATAATCTTTTTTTTATTTTTCTCTAAATATGGTATAATTTTAAAATTTAAAGTCCATCTTCATCGTTCATTATCTAAATAATTATTGTTAGAGTATTATTACAAAAGATCATCTTGATCTGGTAGCCCTATTTATGTTGATTAATAAAATTTAATTTCAATGATCATGAATAACCGCATGATGATTTGATATATAGATATTACTGATGGATCCAAAAACTTATAAAAGTAATCTCGATGATATTTGTAGTGCACTATCAAAATTTTACTTCAATCGAACATCATTATCATATTTAATTTAGTACGAAATAATTTAGATCATTAAATAAAAAATAAATGATCAAAAAATTAAATAGCATCCGATTATAAGATGAATTTGTTAGATAAATGATCTTTGTTACTCTTTTAATTATTTATATGGTGGCGATCATAAAATTTAAATCATGCATATATAAACCATCCAAAACTATACATCTCTTGGTATACATTCTTAAAGTTCTTAAGCAATTATACTTATGCTTTTGTAAGATTTACTTAGCATAGATAGATCATATACATGGAATTTGAATTTTACAATCACCATTGTATAGATGATTAAAATAGTAGCAAAGATCATTTATCTAAAAAATTATCTTATAATTGGACATTGTTTGGATTTTTGATCATTTATTTTTTATTTAATAGTCCAAATCATCCTATGCTAAATTAACCATAATAATGATATTAAATTAAAATAAAATTTTGATAACATGCTAAAAATACCATCAAGATTATCATTATAAGTTTTTAAATCCATCGATGATCTCTATCTATCAAATCATCATGCAGTCATTTATGACTATTAAAATTAAATTTTATTGATCAACATAGCTTAGGCTACCAAATCGAGATGATCTTTTCTGATTATACTCTAACGATAATTATTTAGATAATAAATGGTAAAAATAAATTTTAAATTTTAAAATTATATTATATTAAAAAAATATATATTTGATTGTAAAATATATTTATGACTAATTTTTTGATTACAAAATTAAAAAAAATTATGATTAAAAAATTGATCATAAAATACTTGAATTATTTTTTAAATTTATAAAATATTTTCATCATAAATAATCTACTATTTTTTAAAAAAAATACTTAAATTATAACTTTCCATCATAAATAATCTATCCTTTTATTTTTTAAAAAATTATTGATTTTTCATTGATTATTTTTGATGAAAATTTTTTTATCATAAATAAATAGGTATTTATGATGAAAACTTTTCATCATAAATAATTTACCATTTATTTTTTAAAAAAAAAATTAATTTTTCATCGATTATTTATGATAGATATTTTACAACGTAAATAATTACATATTTATGATGGAAAATAGATATATATCATAAATATAAACTTTTTATGATGAAATATTTCTATCATAAATAATCTATCCTTTTATTTTTTAAACTTTTTGATTTTTCATGAATTATTTATGATGAAAAATTTTTAATGCAAATAAATAGGTATTTACAATGCAAATGTGTTTTACATTGTAAATACATAATTATTTATGATACAACATTTTTGTCATAAATAATCTACCATTTTTTTAAATTTTTGATTTCTTGATGATTATTTATGATGGAAGTATTACATCATAAATAATTATGTATTTATGATGCAAAATAGATTTTCATCATAAATATAATTTTTTTATGATGAAATATTTTCATCATAAATTATCCATCCTTTTATTTTTTTAAAAAATATTGATTTTTCATGGATTATTTATGATAAAAATTTTTCATCATAAATAATTATGTATTTGCTACATAAAGCATATTTACGTCGTAAATCCTACTTATTTATGATAAATAATTTTCATCATAAATAATCTACCATTTATTTTTTTAAAAAAAATTTATATTTCTTCGATTATTTATGTTGAAAATTTTTCATAGTAAATAAGTACTTATTTACAATGTAAATATATTTTCCATCATAAATATTAACATATTTGCAACGTAAACTATTTTTCATCATAAATTTTATTATTTATGATGAAAATAATTTTATTACAAATAATTTTGTCATAAAAATCTAGTTTTCTTATAGTAATGCAAAGTTCTATAGGCACTGTGTGGATATTTCTTTTATCACTTACCCTTGGATTGTTCCATTTCAGCATCTCATCATTCTACTCAAACACATGCATAAGATAAGTATATTGAAATAAGTGATTAAAGAGTTAGAATTATAATAGATACTTACAGGATATATGGGTCGATCTCCTTATAGTTTAGCAAAATATATGTCTCTACCTATCGAAGTTCAGTAATGGAGAAAATTTGACGAATCTCATGCCTAAATTCACGAGCGGGATAGGCAAATATTGAGATCTTCCACTCTGATCCTATGAGAATTGATGGTGCTCCCAAGCCTTTGAAGGCTATAAGAGGAGTCAGGGTGTGGACTCTGAGAGATTAGGATAGATGTGGTCCTAAGGCTAGTTGTCTTAGGATGGAGGCGGTGTGTTACCCTCCATGGGCTTAAGGTTCAGGTATTGAGGACCTTAAGAGGCTTGGTTGGTGCTTCGAAGATCTAAGACATAATATGGAGCAAAAAATCAAAGCTGAAAAATCAGGACTGTAAAGAAGATCATTTCTGTAGGTTAGCCAGTTTATCTAAAAACTCGATCGACTAAGTCTTAGAGGATAGGCCAAATAGAAAGGTGGACTTTCGAAACTGCAAGCATGGTACACAACTAAGTCGGCTCAGTCTAAAACTGAGCCAACCCAGTCTCAGATTAGTCAGCTCAGTGTTGAGAATGAGCCGACTCAGTGCATGGATAGAGTTACGCAGAGGGTCTGTTTAGAGCTAGGGTCTAGATTGATCCTACGGATCTTAAGGTCTAGTTTGAGAGGTTTTAAGAGGGCTAACTCATGTATGGGTTGATAGGATTTGACGTCTCGAATTTGACCCTAGTAAGAAGAGAATCAGTTTTCAACATAGCAGTCAGACCGGCTCTGATACGTAATTAAGCTGGCTCGGATTGAGATCGAACCAGCTCAAATTAAGATCGATCTGGCTCGAACCATAGCCTAGTTGGCTCTCTCAAGCAGATAGATAGCAGGAGTCCGGGTGAGATGCAGTTGAGCCAGCTCGATCCCTAATCGAGTTGGTTCGATAGAGGCGAACAGAATACGATGGGATTTTTTTCTATTTGGACTTGGATTGTGATTAATCCAAGGGGTTTACGAAAGTTGCACGTGGACCATAAGATCCAGCAGTCATGGAGGGTTGTAGTCATAATCTAAAGGTCAGAAAATATTTCAAGACTCCATGAAGAACATGTTTGACTCATATTAGAAGAACGAGTCCTGCTAGGACTCTTGTAAACTACTAAGAAGAGGATTCTCATCCTATTTAAAGGACTGATATACTGTGGAGCAAAAAAGTTAGCACATATGGCATGAGAGGCACGTAAAGAGGCTTAGACAGCCACCAAGAGGAGCTTGGCAGAGCATTGAGTTGTGCAGCCCATGAGAGAGAGAAGCAACAGGTGCATAGCATCTGATGAGGAGGCTATAAGGGCAGAGCATCTTGTAGCTTTTGTGGATCTTCTTAAAATTTTGAAAGAGCTTTTGTGAGGGTAGCTTCTAGTTGAGAGAGATTTATGTATGGTGAGTTGAGAGTAGGTGTTCTCCTCTTGTACCTATTTTTTTCTTTCATAGTGAAGCTTTGCATGCCCCATGGAGGCGAGCCTTTAGGCTGATCCATGTACTTGATTATTTTCTTATTTTATTTTTTTTCTTCCTGTGTTAATAATTTGGTACTAGATTCTTAACAAGCAGTATTAGAGTAACTGATATTCTAATAGTTTAGTATTAAAGTGAGTTGATACCATAATAATTGGTATCAGAGTCAAATAGTACCAGAGCATAGATTGTAGCAGTGGATAGAGATTAAAGAATATGGAGAAGACAAGCACAATCAAGGTGGAGATCAATAGATTCGATGGAAAGAGCAATTTCTCCATGTGGCAAGCAAGGATAAAGAATGTCCTCATCCAACATGGATTGATTGATTCTCTCTTATATGACGAGATGCCAACCACCATAGAGATAAAGGATTGAAAGTGGATCTAGATGCAGATGGTGAGTATGATCCATTTGTACCTAGCGGATGATGTGGTGATCCATATACTTGATGAGACTTCCTCGATGGTGCTATGGTCGAAGCTCAAGATGTTGTACATGACGAAGTCATTCACCAATACCCTATTTCTTTGGAGACAGTTCTACCAGCTGTAGATGGATGAAGGGTAGAGCGTGCGAGAGCATCTATCCAACTTTAAGAAGATTCTCACCGACCTCCTCAGCATTGGTGAAAAAGTTGAGGAGAAGACTAGGACATTGGTCTTGCTAGCATCACTCCTCTCTTTGTATGAGTCCTTGGTGACTGCTCTTCTAGTAGAAAAGAGCACCATCAAGATGGATGAGGTCATGTAGCGATATTCCAGAATGAGATTCTCAGAAGGAAGAATTCAGCTTCGAGCTCAGATGGCAGCAGCTCAGTTTTGACAGTTTTTGAAGAAGCAGGAGGCAGTAGATGGAGTGACAGAGGATTGCGAGGAGGACGATCCAGGTCCTAGATGAGGGATCTTAGCAAGATCAGATGCTACAAGTGCGATGAGTTGGGACATCAAGTCAAGGATTGCCCATAACTCAAGGATCGATGAGGGCTACTGCAGCGACGGCCAATAGCAAGTCAGAGGATGATATCCTGGAGATATCTAACAAGGTATTTGGTTCTTTCCATCAGTGAATTTTAGATTCTACATGCACATATCATGTTTGTTGCAAAAAATAGTTTGACTCCCTGGAGAGCAGTTATGGCACTATTTATTTATCGGATGGATCGAGTTATACGATTAGAGGCATCAGGATGGTTAGCTGGAAGACACAAGATGGTGCAATAAAGAGATTGAGAGAGGTCCGATACATACCTAATTTCAGATGAAATCTTATCTCATTGAGCAAACTGGATTTAAACGGGTATAGGTGGGTAGCTGATGATGGAATCTTGAAGGTCATGTATGATGATAGGGTGATATTGGATGGGAAGAAAAAGATAAGAGGATATTACTATCTGACAGAAAGTTCAGTGCGAGATGGAGCTTCAGGTGGAGATGGATCGAGCACGAGATGGAAGACTTGGGAGGATGAGAGGCGATGTCGCAGAGTAAAGTTTCTATTGCCATAGAAGAATTTTTCGAGCAGATCTTAGGTCAGAAGGATCACAACCCATGATAGCGATGGGATCGAATGGCCTGGCTCGACTCTCATGTTTGCCCATCCATGATCAGCAAGTATGCCCCAAGGCATGGGAGCGAGATGGATCACAAACTCTCAAAATCCGATGGAGGCCAAAGGTCGAGGTGGAGATTGTTAGGATTTGATATCTCAAATTTGATCCATAACAAGAAGAGAATCAGTTGGGCCGACTCTGATACGCGGTCGAGTTGGCTCAAATTGAGATCGAGCTGGCTTGAACCATAGTTAAGCCAGCTCTCTCAGACAGACAGACAATAGGAGTTCGGACGAGATGCAGTCGAGCCAGCTCGATCCCTGACTAAGCCAGCTTGATCGAGGCAAACAGAACATGATGAAATTATTTTCTATTTAGACTCGAATTATGATTAATCTAAGGAGTCTATGAGAGTTGCGCATGAATTATAGGATCTAGCGATTATAGAGGATTGTGGTCATGATCTGAAGATCGAAAAATATTCTAAGACTCCATTAAGGACATGTTCGACTCATATTAGGAGAATGAGCCCTATTAGGACTCTTATGAACTACTGAAAAGAGGATTCTTATCCTATTTAAGGGGCTGAGGTGCTGTAAAGCAGCTCACAAGAGAGAGAAGCAACAAGTGCATAGCATCCGATGAGGAGGCTGTGAGGGCAGAGCATCTTGTAGCTTCTGTGGATCTTCTTAGGATTCTGAGAGAGCTTTTGTGAGGATAGCTTTTAGTTGAGAGAGATTTTTGTATGGTGAGTTGAGAGTGGGTGTTCTTCTCTTGTACATATATTTTTTTTTCATAGTGAAGCTTTACATGTGAGCCGTTAACCTAATCCACGTACTTAATTATTTTTTTATTTTATTTTTTTCTTCTTTCTATCATAATAATTTGGTACTCGATCCTTAACAAGCAGTATCAGAGTAGCTGATATCCTAATAGTTTGGTATCAGAGCAAGTTAATACCACAACATGGGTCAGATTTAGATCTAGGGGATGAGAGCATGAAAGATATGGGTGTACATGGGCTTGGTGAGTGCTTTCATGCATTGGATTAGTCAAAAAAAAAATTGATCAAGCCTAATGGCTATATATAAATACACAGATTGTATTAGGATTTTAATTAAAATAGTGAATATAAATCTTTTCTCCCTCAATCTCTCTTCTCTTTTCTCTCTAGTGTTGTTGCCCTAGGTTCTTAAAGATGCACTGGAGAGCGGGGGCGCCTCCCTCAAGCTCTAGGAGGGAGGCGACCCAGCATAGATCTAGGTGGTGGATCTATGGTATGCTGTCCTTAGAAAATGAAGATCTCTCCATATCCATGCTAAAGATCAGGGGCTTCTGCAATGTGGTATCTGAGCTAGGTGATGCTAGGATGATGCACCAACATTTCGTATCAAAGAGGTACCATGGATCTCAATAATTGATATCAGAGCCTGATGGTGCATGGAAGAGAAGGAGAAGTCATAAGGATGAAATTAGGAATGTGCACAAGTATTCCACGGTATGTCTTAGATCTACCTTTGTTATTGCTGTGGTTTGGCCAACTAGGAGTAGTGGGTTGAAGGTGAAGGTTGAAAGGATTAATGAAAAGGATTTTTTTAGGGTGGAAGGTTTGGGTGCATGATTTGCTAGTCAGTCTTGGTGGAAAGGTCAAGATGTATGATGGTAGACAAGATAGGGAGCACTGAAGTGCTGCAATAGCACTTTCTTGGAGATGCAGGGTTGAGAGAGGCTCGGTGGTGTAGCAGTAAAGAAAGGTATCTCAGTAGAGAGCATTAGGGTTCTTTAGAAAGATGGACAGTGTGGGATTATTTAATGGTTGAAGAGAGTTTTCTCAAGGAGTAATGGTCGGAGGAAGGCTGAAGAAGCGACTATACGTCCTTCAGTTATAGGAAGGTAGGAAAGTAGTTAGGGATGTATTTATCGGTTCAACTAGAGCATGAATTTGCAAAGTTTTGGGGGTGATGGAGATGGATGATCCATAGAGGTCCAGTAGGTTAGGACTGGATGACTAATCTTGGATCAGATTTCTTCTATAGAAGTACTAGTGAGAGTTGCGGTTCAGGTGGAGGATGGTTTATATGCAGTAAGAGAGGATTCGGATACTTATGAGGAGAAAGTGTCGAGATGAGGCAGGGATCATTGGAGTGCTATAATGGTGCTTTCCTAGAGGCAAGGGGCTGAGAGAGGCTCGATGGTGCAGCAGCCGAGAGAGGTATCTCAGTAGAGAGTGTCAGGAGGCATCTCAGGAAGATTAAGAGTAGGTCTCAGGAAGAATTAGGAAGTCTCAGGAGCCTCGGGATGAGATAGATGGATCTGAGCTTAGGGCAGGGTTTGAGCTATACTTCCTCCAAGTGTAACTAAAGTGATGGCTGGTGTAGGGGAAGAAGCAGAGAAGGCTAGGATGGAATTTTCTAGGGTTCAGTCTCTAATTTTAAAAGAGTTGGATAAGCTCTTGAGTTTCAGAGGTGTCCGTAGTTTGTGAAGGTATCCGAGATGGCTTCGAAGAGGTCCGTGGAGTGCGAAGGATTCGAATGGGTAGCGATGGTGTTTGAGGTGTAGTGGTAGGCCCAGTAGTGCAGCGTTGGGTGATTGATCATGAGGGACTCGAGTACAGAGTCAGCTTCTGCAGCATCAGGAGAACTTTAATTTCAGGTGGAGCATGGGGCAGAGGAGGCTTCACTAGTAGAGATGTGACATGAGTTCAAAGTGGAGTGATGCAAGAGGATCGATATTCTAGCACCAATGTTGGTGATGCATTGTTTCAAGTAGAGCGGCATGTATAGGTGGACAAGCATAGTTCTAAGGAGACCTTGTCAGGGTATGCAGCGATGCCAGTACAAGAATGCTATAGGTTCTCCAAGAAAATTCAGGAAAAATGATGCAGTTGCTAAGCAGAAGAAATCCTATAATTTCAGGATGGTGCGAAGAGCAAGCCAAGGTCTTCAGCAGTGGAGATGATCATCCTAAAGGCCTCAAAAAGTGCACAGCAGCTGAAGAGGATTGACAGAGGTGATATTTGCACAAAGGGCTGTCAGGATGTGCAGCGATAACGGGATCGTGCAGGAGGGCATTGCTAAGGGGTTTGCCAAGGCTTAGGGCACCAAGGTAGAAATTGTGAGGATTGGTGGTGCTCTCAAGTCTTGAGAGGCCATAGGAGGAGTTAGGATGTTAACTCTGGAAGACTAGGATAGGCATGGTCCTAGGACTAGGACAGGAGTTGTCTTAGGATGGAGGCAATGTGTAGCCCTCCATAGGCTTGAGGTCCATGTGTTGAGGACCTTGAGGGGCTTGATTGGTGCTTCAGAGACTTGGGATATAAGATAGAGCAAGAAACCAAAACCAAAAAATCAAGACTACGGAGAAGGTCATTTTTGCATGATAGCCAGCTCAGTCTAAAACTAGATCGGCTAAGTCTCAAAGGATAGGCCAAACAAAAAGATGCATGTTCGGGACTGCAATTATGGTACGTAATTGGGTTGGCTTAGTTTGAAACTGAGCTGACCCAGTCTCAAGTTAGCCAGCCTAGTGCTGAGACTGAGCCGGCTCGGTGGACGGGCAAAGTTACATGGAGGGTCAGTTTGGGGCTAGGGTCTGGATTGATCCTAAGGGTCTTAAGATCTAGTTTAAGAAATCTTAAGAGGGCTAACTCATGTATGGATCAGGTTTAGATCCAGGGGATGAGAGCATGGGAGACATGGGTGTACATGGGCTCGGTAAGTACTTTCATGTATTAGATTATCCAAGAGAGTTTTTGGTCGGGCCTAATGACTATATATAAATACATAGGTTGTATTAGGATTTTCATTGAAGCAGTAAATACAGATCCTTTTTCCTCAATTTCTCTTCTGTCTTCACTCTAGAGTTGCTGCCTCAGGGTTCTTGAAGAGGCCTCAGAGAGAGGGGGCACCTCCCTCAAGCCCTTGGAGGGTGTCCCAGCATAGATGGTATGCTATCCTTAGAGTACGAAGGTCTCTCCATATTCATGCTAAAGATTATGGATTTCCATAATATGATATCAGAGCTAGGTGATGCCAGAATGATGCACCAACATTTGATATCAAAATGGTTCCATGGATCTCAACAGATCCCTCATTGCAACCATCATCATTTAGGTCCACTTGAGTCAGCTTTGTTTACACATTGGGATTAAAATAATATCGGCTGAAATTTAAAATATCTTCTATCATATAAGCTTCCATAATAGAACCTTCGACTCGAGCTTTGTTTTTCATTTTTTTCTTGAGACTATGCATGTATCTTTCAAATAGATACATCTACTTGTACTACATTGGTCCCTCCACCCTAGCTTCATATGCTAAATGAATCACGAGGTGCTCCATGGAGTCAACGAAGATAGAAGAAAATATCTTTTTCAACTTGCATATGGTCTCTACACTGCTAGCCTCAAGACTGGAGATATGGTCGGTGGATAGTTCGGTAGCATAAATATCTCTAAAAAAAAGACTAAGCTCATTCAAAGAACTCCATATGGAGTTGGAAAGGAGATCACACCAAGCCAATGGGAGTAATTGTTGTATGAATACATGGCAGTCATTGCTTTTTAGCCTATAGAATCTACAATCTTTGACATTGACGCATTGAGCTAGATTACTTACATAACCATGTAGGAATTTAAGAGTTTTACACCATTCACAAACGTCCTTCAACTGCTTCCTTATTAAGGTATAAGATGCTTTCGGCTTTAAAAATTTTCCAAGTGACACCTTAATCAACTCTAATAGAGAATGCTTGTATATGTTTCATATTTGCTTGAGCCTTAGGATTGTTGTTTGTCTTGCCCTTGACATCCATAATAATATAAAAAATATTATTGAATATATTCTTCTCAATATGCATGATATCAAGATTATGATGGATCGAATTGGTGGACCAGCATGGCAATTTTTAGAAGATGCTTTGCTTCACCCAGTTATGAGTTCTATCGAAACCCTGAGGCTTATGCTTATCAAATAGCATGCCAAACTAGACTTTATCCAGTTGGGATATCCTCTGAAACACTTCCATACTACTAAGGCGCAAGGGTGTATAGTCTTTCTCTATCTTATTCCTCCTAAATCTATCTTGCTACTTTTGAAAAGAATGATGCTCGAAGAGGAATTAATAATGACAATAGAACTAGTAGGGCTTATGCCCATGCTCAAGCTAAAATAATTTTATATTTTTCATGCAATAAAAACATGCAAGATTCCTATGAGTTCTCCAATTTGACAGCATCCCATAAGCAGAAAAATTGCCAATGGAACACAACAATGTAGTCTTCATCATAAAATTCTGCTTCTTCGATACATCAAAAGTGCATATGCTATCAGATCATAAGAATTTCAACTCATCAACAAGACCTTAGATATAAATCAATGCTTTTACCAGAATGTCATGGTCCAGGAATGACTAATATAAGAAAGATGTTATGTTCTTTCATGCACATCCTAGATGGCAGATTATATGAAGTAATAAAGACTGGCTAATATGATTAAGGGGCCACTGTATAACTGAACGATGTAAAGCCATCTGTAGATAGACCCAGTTGAACATTATATGATTCCTAAGAAAATAAAGGATGGCAAGCATCAAATTGCTTCCATGCCTTGCTGTCCGATGGATGACTCATCATAGCAGAGTGCTTATGAATACCTTCTTCATGCCACATCATTTGCCCAATAGTATTCTTGAACAAGTAAAGCCTTTGAAGTCTAGAAGTGAGGGAAAGGTATCGAAGAACCTTATATGGTATGTTCTTCTAATTTCTATCCTTTTGCCTCGGCTTAAATTAGTTTTCACTGTATATGTCACATGAACTCTTCAGTTGGTTCTCCTTATAGAAAAGCATGCAATCTTTATGGCATGCATCTATCTTCTTATATCCCATGCCCAACATTTTCATCATTTTCTTCGAAGTATGGAAGCTCCCAACAAACTTTTCATCCTTCAGTAGCATTTCTTTTATTATTACTACCATCCTATCATAACAATTGGTTGTTATATTAAACTCAGCCTTTAAGTTCAATAACTCTGACATAGCTGATAATACAGTATGTGTTTCACATTTCGACCATAGTGGTTTATCAACATCTTTCAGCATACGGTCGAAATCATCGCTGCCAGTTGTTGAATCATCCTTCACATTCCAATTAAATTTAGGATTAGCCGCATCCATAACCATGTTTACCATTTTATCTATATTCCTATCTTGCCCACTTCTTGCCCTTGCAACTTTTTTCCACATCTCTCTATGTAGGTACTAATGCTTGTAGTTGAGCATAAATTCATTCTTATATAAATGGATAGTAATTATATCCCTATCAAATATTTCTTTATTGCCACATCTGTTACAAGGGCAATGAGCCCATCCTTCATATAAGAATGTTGCATTCCCAAAAGCAAAATAATAGAAGTACACCCTCCCTATATTTAGCTGAAATTATCCCATTGACTACTCGATAGTCTATCCAACTACAGTTCATGGCACATTATCTAAGAATTCTACATATATAAATATAAGATAATTATTAATTAATTATTTTATCATTCAAAATAGCTTACATAGTAAATACATTCTATCATCAACTAATAGGTACATTCTATCATCAACTAATAGGTATAAAAGGTTTCATCCCATTCAAAAAATGCATTAATTCTATAAGTCAATCACAGTAATCGAATGATACGCAATAAGAGCCAAAAGAAACTTCAGCAGCATTTTTTCTTAGTTCACCCCATACAGCTAAAGATATATGGGGAGAACTAAAAAAAAATGCTGTCTGAAATTTCTTTCGAACCTTCAGCATACTGTTTGATTACTGTAATGACCTATAGAATTACTAAAATTTTTCAAACTATCCATATTAGACAATCAATCAATCAATTTACATAATTCTTTCATCCATACAAAAATATATAAATGTACAGATATAGTAAAATATATACATTAATCAAAAGATGGGTCTATGGTTCCATGCAATGTAAATTTTTTAAAAATTAATATCATTGGCCTGAATGCATAGGGCACGCGAGGGCTGGATACCTTGAATGCCAGCTGGAATCCAAGGCCCGAGCGTGCAGGATATGCCCTAGCTCCATATTCGTAATGCTGACTAGCACCTTCCCCTGGCCTGAGCATGTAGGAAACACCAGGGGTTGGATGTCTTGGATGCTAGTTGGGACCCAAGGCCTAAGCATGCAGGACAAACCCCGACCCCATGTTTGCAATGCTGCCTGGCACCTTCCTTTAATCCAAGTGCTCTACATGCCAAGACCCAAATCCCATGCATCTAATTAATTAATTATTTATTTAACTAAATAATTAAATTAATATTTAATTAATTAATTTTTTAATACTTAATTATTTTTAATTAATATAATTTAAATAAAAAAATTAATTTTTAGGGATGGTATTAGTCATTGCTAATACTCACAATACAAGGCTCTTGCACAGGATTGAGGCATGGGCTAGCATGCAGAAATTGAGGCACAGGAAGGTATGGACTGGCATGTAGGGACTGAGGCATGAGGGAATGGCTCAGGGATAGGATGTCGGCTTGGGGATATGCGACCATGGAGATAAGGATGCAGGAACAGCCCCATAGCATTAGGCTGGTGGGGCTAGAGTGGTGGCTCAAGGATGCGGCCAAGGAAATGAAGGAGTAGGGATGGGGCCGCAGGAAGGCGGTGTGGGTTGGGGCCAACGAAGGCAAAAGGATGAAGCCTTAGGAAGGTGGTGTGGGTCGAGGCCAACGAAGGCATGAGGATGAGGCCTCGGGAAGGCTGCATGGGTCGAGGCCATGGGCTAGGGGTGGTGGGGCACTAGCCACAAGGTCGGGGCTAGTGGGGTTGGGGCAACCGTAGGCATGGCCGAAGTGTGGTCTTGGGACCATGAGATGCTGGAGCATAGAGAGGGGGGAACTATTAGGAAGGATGCACCAGAGAGGGGGGGGGACTACTTGGAAGGAGGCACCGATAGGGCGAGCTGGGAAGGAGGAGGCACTAGTGAGAGGGGAATCATGGGAAGGGGAGGTGCAAAAATTTTTTTCTCTTATAGGCCAGGGGAGAGAATTTGAGGTAGACTATTAGCAACGGCAGCGATGGACATCGCTAATGCCATCGGTAAAGTATTAGTGACGGCTAGTTCTATCATTAAAAATAATTAGTCATTTTAATACTTTAATCAAAAAAATTATTTTTTTCATAATTTTTAAAATATTTTTTTTTCAAAATTATTAGCGACGATAAATCTTTCTATCGCTAATAGCTATCGATAATTAATTAATTTAATTATAATTATAATTAAAAATATTTTTAAAATTTTAAATTTATTAGCGATGGTTTTTGCCATCGCTAATAGTTAGTTTTTCATCGTTAATACTATTAGCGATGGCTAATTTTTTAAATCATTTTTTTGATGGTTAAAGACTACTATTAGCAATGGCTTATTTTTTCGTGGCTAATACCATCGCCAATGGTCCATATTCTTATAGTGCTTGGAGCTAAGGAGAAGGTGGAGGGGGTCTCAAAGCCATGAAAGAATGTGGAGGGGTCACGAGGTTGAGGAAGCTTACTCCAAACTCTCCCTTAATATGCTCTACATTGCTGCCCTTGACCACCCTTCCATCGTCTTCATCCTCCACCAAGCCTCTATCATTGCTCTAATGCCGCCCTCTGAAAAATTGTTAATATCCTTAAGAAGCCCTTCCTCGATGCCTATGCTAGATCCTCCAATCTGCCTATCTTCATGATGGGCCCCCTCTTTGTCACCACTCTAAAGCCTCCCACGAGCTGTAGTGTAAAGTATGGAGGCATCACCAACATGATAGCTGGTTATCGAGAGTGGCTTGATCGATACTTGCTAGGTTTAGTAGTGTACATGTTCAGATTATAGAACCAACTATCGATCGAGGAGCTGATGGAGCTGGTAGTGGTGCTAGATGGGCTAGGATGGCCATTCCTTTAGCTAGCATTAGTACCAGACCAGGCATTGGAAGGGGTGTGGGAGTGGTAGTCGACTGGTGGTGGTTAGATCTACAAATCGAGATTCCAGGCCAAAAGGTGATAAGGGTGTTCATGAGGGAGCTAGGTTTAGGGAGAGGGGGAGGGAGATACAATAGAGGGTAAGGGAGGTCACAAGGTTGATTGGGAACTGCTGAGGGAGCTGGATGGATTGAAGATACTAATATAGCTGGATGGATTTAAGATATTAAGGTTGGAGGGTGTTGGACATGTCTCTATACCATTGGCCTTGCGTATTCCGTACAAAAATTTTGATTATTAGTGATGGCTAAACACCATTGCTAATAATCCATCTGTTATTGCTAGTAACCTTGCCATCTCTAATACCATCGTAAAATCCAATCTAAAAATTTTTTATCACTAATTATCATTATTAGCAATGAAAAAAATCACTGTCGCTAATAAGTAATTAGCAACAACTTTTACAATAAAAAATTTCATTCTAATAATTTTTTGATATTTAAATTAATTTTTTAAAAAATATTAGCAATGGAAAAGTCATAAGTAATGCCATCATTAATAATTAATAGCGATAGAAATCTCCATCGCTAATGCCATCTCTTATAATTTAAAATTTTAAATCAAATAAAATAAAATATTTTAAAACATATTAGTGATGGCATTGTGTGGCTAAAGCCGTCGCTAATAATTATTAGCGATCAAAAGTACTATCGCTAATGGCATTGCTAATTTTTTATAATTTTTAAATAAATTAAAATAATTTATTTGAAGAATTATTAGTGATGACAGCTTCATATCTAAAGCCATCGCTAATAGTTATTAGCGATGGCATTTACCATTGCTAATACCAATGCTAATAGTTAATTTATATATTTTTAAAAAATTAGTAATAATATTTTTAAAATCTTTTTAATTAATCATAATAAATTATAATTCATAATACCTATTATAATTAAAATCTAAAAATAATCTAATAATCAAAAATTAAAAACTAAATATATTTTATTAAAAATATAAATTATATAATTTTTTATAAGCAGTATCAAAAAAAATATAATACATCAAAAAAATATAATACATCAAAAAAAAATCAGATCCAATCCTCATCGTTGTCTACCTCCTCCTACTCCTGCTCCTCTTCAGTAGCTAGTAGATGAGAGCTGGATGTCCTAGCATCCTGTAATAAAAAAAATAAAATAATATTAGTAAGTTTCGATACAAAAAATATATCTTTCGATACAGAGGCATATCTTTCGATACACTACTTCTATTCTTGAATAGGTTATTCCTACATATTCGATTTGATGATACGGAGCTATAGATATCCTCAGACCATCAATTGGATGGTTAGATTAAATTTTTAGCCCCTAGATTGGATCTTGGAGAAGCTTTACGACCGTATCACGGATGACATCTAGGAGGCCTAAGGTCGCTGGCTCAAAAGCCTCTACATGATCTCCTCCATGTGCGCATCACTCCAGATCTAAGACGTCGAGGCCTATAAGAATGTCGAAGGATATCGAGGTAGTGGAGGGTCAAAGTTGTGGCCGAATTCTATGACTCGACTCCTACTCACCTCCCGATGGCATTGAGCCATCCCTCAAGATTAAGGAAGGGCTAAGAAGATGGGTCATCACTGTACCTCTCAATAATGTACTCCGCTTAATGCATCTGTATAGTTTAGAAATATATTAATTTTAATATAAAAATTAGATCCTATAACAACTTAATTATTAAATAAAGTTTGAAGTTCTTATTACGATCTGTCGTGATATAGAATCTAAATAGTCACTAATCCTCCTAGACTGGTGTATGGCCCACCACAACTGCAGCTAGTTTGATGGACAACCCAGTTGTCATATCTATAATAAGTAAATAATAAAATTAAATTAATTAAAATATGCATTTAAAAATTTTTACAATTCTAGTGAATAATTTTTGTATTGATTTCTTACCAGTCTATTGGCCACAACATGTGTATCGACCGAACCGCCCGTTTGCCTAATCAAATCCTACTGGATGGCTCAATTCTGCCAAGCCCTCTGCCACCTACCAAAGTACTCCTCGCTACTCCACTAGTTGCAGAGGGCTTGCCATATGTCCATCCGAATCTAGTGATCTATAAAGGACCTCCAATCCGATGGTGACTGAAAACCAGAGTGCTAGATGGCGGATTGCCTGAGGTTGTAGAGGCCATCTCAGAGCCTCTGTATGGCCACCTCCTCAAAGGTCTAATGGCTAGCCTCCTTATCCTGGGGAGTCTCAAATTGGTAATACTCCTGCAAGATAGAAGCAAGCATGTATTAATATATAATTAAAATACCAACGTATTGAAAAGAAATAAATTAAACTAGTTTTAAATTTTCAGAAACATCTTCCAGACTGCATCATGAGCTTCCAATAGCGAACTCGAGAAATCCTTCATCGGGCTCGGCATCAATCGATGGATAATCCTGGTAATGATATGAGATGTTGAAGGGTCTTTGAATGTGCTACAAAATTGATTTCGAAGAATAAATATTAACTCTAAAATTATAAAATTCTAAATATATTAATTGAGCATGTAGTACTTATAAATGACTCTGGATATGGATGATTTGTTCATCCTCCGATCTAATCGTAGGTGCCATGAGTCGGATGGGTCCTCGACTGTGATGCTATATCTGAGAGTCGGCGGTCGCTACTATATGGGATTATGGGGTCACTGATGATCCCTTGTCCTCCAAACCCGAGCACAAAAAATCTAATATAAAGAATATTATATTAGTTAATAAATAATAAAATAACATAAATAAGAATATATAAAGTATTAGAGTTTACTGCCCGATGTAAGAGGTATAGAACCATGAAAACTAGCCATATGATCGCTCTCTCCTCGAGAGCTCTGTCCTCAACTGGCTTGTCTCTGACCTCTAGAAGACATAATATATGCTCTCTAAAAATAACAATAAATAGATTCACCAAATTAATTAAATAATTATGTATGGTAATGCAAGGTTTAAAATGATGCAAGATAAGTAATTAAAATATTTCAAAAATTATATATTTAGCACTGCTCAATGGTCTTAATTTTCAGATGTTTGGTATCTTTTAGAATCTTCTTCCAATTCTTCCTCTTCTTCTTCCACTTCTTCCTCTTTTTCCTCTTCTTCTTCCTCTTTTTGGGGAGGATTGTCTTTTAAAACAATATCAATTGGATCTATTTTCTCATGTTGGCTATTTTCTTGTAGGAGTATTCCTGGAGCATCCAATTCCGCATCATCGAAGAATTGATGAACTCTTATTATCTCATCCTCTTAAAAATATTTTAATAATTGGGGTTCTTCTTCTTCTTCAAGTGCGTAATGAACGACTTGAGATTTAATTTTGTATATAGCCCACTAATCTTTCTTTTCTCTTTTCTTTGATGGAAAAGGAGTATAATACACGTGAGCAGCTTGTGCAGCTAGTATAAATGGATCGTTGACATAAACTTTTGATCCATGTTTGATCTCAATAAACCCATGCCATGGATTAACCTTCATACCATTGTCGATATTGAACCATTGGCACTTAAATAGAATGATACTATACCTCTAATGTAGCTCATCTTAATCACTTCCTCAAGAATTTTATAGTAGTCACTCTCTGACTTATCTTTCCATCAACTGTCTTTTATACACACATCACTATTCATTGTGCTTTTATAATTTCATATTGCTAGGTGTGAAATTTGAAATCATTTACATTACAGCCACTATAGATTGTCACATATTTTTTAGGTCCGTAACCTAAGGGTCTTAGCTTTCTTGGTGTGGACTCACTGTCTTGAACGACCAATTGATGGAACCAACATACAAAGTTCTTTGAGCGCTGTTTTGATATTTCTTTAGCAGTTATGCTTAAATTTTCTCCTTTCAGCATCTTATCATATTGCCTAAATATGCATAAGATAAGTATACTAAAATAAGTGATTAAAAATATAAGATTGTGATGGACACTTATAGGACATATGGACTGACCTCCACGTAGTTTAGCAAAACATATGTCTCTGCTTCTCAAAATTTAGTATCGGAGAAAACCTAGCAAACCTTGAGCTTAAATTCTTGAGCGGGATAGACAAATATTGAGATCTTCCACTACAATCCCTCAGCACCACCATCATCATTTCGATCCAGTTGAGTTAGCTTGGTCTGTACACTGGAATTAAAGTAGTGCGACTAAAATTTAAAATCTCTTCTATTATATAAGTGTTGAAAAATGTATTCTAAAGCCAATCATCTAGATTATAGATGATTGAGCTAAATATAATTTATACTTAAATTTTAATTAAATAAAATTATTATTCTGATAATTTCATCATTTTGTGCATCTTCCTATAATAAACTCTTTGTGATGAAGTTCTTAGGACTATTTAGACTTGACAAAGGAGGATTTGTTATTTAGTTCTTAAACTGATCGCGATCAAATGATTCATTGTTATCTAGGATGACAACGTTAATCAAGAGTTGGTCGTTGTGTGCCATAAGTGTTGGTTGTCCTCTTAACCAAGAAATATGGTGATGCTATTATGGCATGCAGATGAAATATAAGGATACATTTTACTGATCGCAACCCAACCGTGGAGCTCTCTTTTGCTAAGATTACTCATAAAGGATATGGATATATGTATCCTTTAGACTTGAGATCACCATGGTGACTTATAAGCAACTTACTGTACTTAGGTACTTACCTAAATTTCTAATTCAGTGATGGAAGGCTACTGGATGCAATCAAGTACTTATTTTATTGATGCGTGAGTCAAGATGGGATTAATCCCTTCAAGTATTGGAGCAAGTGCATCACTGTATTTTAATTTAGTAAATTCTTGATTGGGATAGTCCATATGATGGATGTTGAATTTTGAAATGCAATGTGAATAAATTTTTAGGATTGGTAGTTAACCTTAGATCATCTTATGAGCATCGTGGTCAAGGGGATGAATTATACGGTAACCATATACCATAGGTTCGTCGATGTTGTATTATAATTTTTGACCTATCTGAATGTTGGGTACCACTGCTAGATGATCACATCAATTGATATAGAAAATTAGTTTCTATGCTACCGGCTTAGGATTCGAACCTATAAGATCATACACAATAGGAGTTCGTACCTAATCTGATGGTTGATCAAAGGATTTCACTTGATTGAGACTCAGTTATTATTGGAGGATTAATTCATAATTAGATTATGGATTAGCTCAATTTAATTGAGCAATGAGGAATTGATCAAGTCTAATTGAATTTGATTCAATTAGGTTTGACCTTATCAAAACATGTGATGATCTAATCGCGTAGGAAGATGGACCCTAATTTGATCAGGGGTTGGACTCGACTAATTTCTAATTTGATTAGAAATTAATTAAGTTGGGTTAAAGCCTAATATGATTGGATTTATCCTAGTTTTAATTGGTTAAGATAAATTGGTTTGGATGAAACTAATTTGATCGAATTCAAAGCTAGTTTGAATTTCTATCTCCTTGCGCTATTGACCTTTGACCCACTTTTTTCTCCACGCACATTGGAAATATGCATGGGACTTCTCCATGCACATTGGAAATGTGCGTGGGATTTCTCCATGCCAGAAGAAAGTTGTGTGCCTCTTCTTATCGACCTTTGACCTGATCCAAGTATTGGATCAAATCAGATTGAGAGCAAGTTGAATTTTGAATTCAACTTGTGTTGGTTAGTTTGATTGAAACTTTCCAACTTCCTCTCATCCTCATTTCCACATCTAAAGCTCTCTTTCTCTCGCACACTTTTGTGTGTTCTAGGTATGGGCACACAAAGGAGAGTCCTTCTGCGCGTCAATCACTTAGGATTTGCACTAGAATGGATTAGGAGTCCTCTTGAATTTTGAATTCAAGAGATTGGTTGAAACAAGTTCAACCAAACCTATCCTTATCCCCCCATGCATATATGCCTATTAAAATGGATTTTATCTAGGCATGTGTAGAGGGATCTACATAAGAAATTAGATGAGAGGCAATGGGTGTACATGAGGTATCGAAGGATTTCTGTGAGATAGAAATCAGAGAACGATGCTACCTTCTAGGTGTGAGGTTTTTTTCAAAGAGAGAAAGGGATCAAGGTTCTAAAGGATAAGCACTAAATCTTAGAGTGGAGACTCTAGGTTTGGGTGGAGAGTTTGAGTGCCAAATCTCTACCAGCTTTCACCACCATCTCATCTTCCTCTAATGCATCATTTAATTTCTGGAGTGTCCAAAAGATCAGGAGAAGTTCATCAATTGGATCAATGAAGGTCGGCTATCAAAGGCCCTGGAGAGGAGTTAGCACTTTGGAGGGGCTGATCAGGATCAGGAGCTATGTGAACTTACCATAGAGGTCGGACATGTATGTGGCTACAGCACAATATAAGAGCAATTTTTTGGTGGATCTAAATTATGGTGATTATCTTCCCATGCACAGGTACTATGCTCTAAACATAGATCAGTCCATAAATATGATTTGCTGATCGATTATATTTTATTTTTCTAATGCATATTAACATGTCAAAGATCCTAAAGTAGGATTTTATGATTAGATCATAGAATGCAGGAAATTAATGTAGATTAATTTAGCTTTCGCTATCATTTTTTAAAAAAAATTCAAAAAGCATGCTTAGAATCCTGCTAGGTTTTCTATAGATGGTATCAGAGCAATAGGTTGCTCAACATATTTTTATGTAAATTAGAAAGATTTAATGTGTAACACAATGATCGCATGCACTATAGATTGTCCTATTGTAAGGTTTACGCCTTATAGTGGAGAGGTTGTCTTGGTAACATTGATCACAAAAATTTTAGATATGATCTAATGAATTTTTATGATATGTTTTGAATAGGTTTTAATCTAAATTTTATTATGAATTAGTATTTAGATTACATCTAAATATTTTATGATTTTTTATGTAATGTACATAGGTGTAGATTAAACCTAAATAGGATCTTGTGAAGGTTCTGTTAGCTGGTCGAGCCGACTATCTCAGGAATCAAGCCAGCTTGACCAGCATGCCAGCCTAAAATGATCTCTAGACTGTAGCTCCAGCTGGCTCGATCAGCAACTGGGCTGGCTCGGCTTTTACTCAAGCTGGTTGGGATTGGGTCTGAGCCAGCTCAACTGAAAGTCGACCTTTTGGACTTTTGCTCGAGCTGCTATCTCAGAAATCCAGCTAACTCGGCTTATGATCAGATCAACTTGGATGGGATTTAAGCTAGCTTGATAAAATATTGGATTTCTGATTTTTTCTACTTAAGCCGGCTGTCTCAAGGACCGAGCTAAGCTTGGCTTTTACTTGGGCAGGCTCGGATGGGATTTGAGCTAGCTTGATTGAAAAATTAGCTGAAGCTATTTGATGCCTATTTTTGATTGAACAAACCTATAACTAGTGCTTGTTTGTGAAATAAGCCAATCCATTTTTGAAATGAGTTGACCTATTTAGTGAAACAGTGCTAGGTTGTAAAGAATCTTTCAAAAACTAAAAATTATTTTCTAAATGTCGAATCCCAATCCATCAGCCCAAAACTTAATTAAAAAAATTAAGTATTATATAGTAGGGTCTAGAATTGTGAATTAAAGATTCTAAGATAAATTCATAATTCTATGGGTTAAAGGGTTAGATGAATTAGGTCCATTAATTGGGTTAGACCTAAGGTTAGTTAAAGAATAGATTAATTCAGAGTAGTTGATCAAATCTAACAAAGTGTTGACTTAGATTAGGTCAAGGACACTCTAGACTCAACTTTAATAGTTGTAGTTGAATGAGTTTATGTCTTTAACGAGATCAAGATGGACTTAATTCATGGCTAAGCGGTCTAGCCTATAATTACTATATTGATCTGATTAAACCTAATTAATCGATTGGTATCTAAGATAAGTCTTGCAATTTAGATCAGTGGTTTTTAATTGAAAGCTACTCGTACTGATTTGATCTTTGATGAGTTAATGACATATCTCTTCTACTGATCTCACTTACCTGGCCGATATGGTCGATTAGGATTTGATTAGATCACTTAGTGATTCAAACTGATTCATGTCACTAGAAATTAATTTGACTGATTTCAACTTAGTAAGATTGAATTAGGTGCCCATAGATTGAAATTGATCCTAGTTCTCATCAATTGACTTGGTGAAGTTAGTGGAAGGATTTGACTTGATGAAGTCAATGAGAAAAATATGGTCTGTATCCTTTCTATCTCAAATCACAAGTAAATTAAATATTCTAAATTATTAGATCCTTAAAATGATAAGATTATGGGGATAACTGAGTCAAAGCCTCCCATTAAGGTGAATAGTAAAGAGTCCAATTTTTTAGGTGGACATTGGAGGTGCCTTACACCTAGTGTTCATCTAGATATTAGAATTACTATCCATCTTATGATGATTAGATCATACTTTCTGAATGACGATCAGGTTAGTCAGAGCTTTTCTTGAGCCTAATTTTTTTTTGCTTGATGCATCGAAGTCGATCATGTTAATGGTTGGACCTAACCAGACCATTTTAGTGGAGGTTAAAACCTACTGATTTAGTTTTTGGGATAAAATCTAAATTACTAAAAATTATTTGAAAAAATAATTGATTGTGAACCTACTTGTAGATGCATGTGGGTTAGCCAGAGCTTTTCTCGGGCCTATTTGTATTCTATGTGGATTTCAGTACCCACTAAGAAATTAGTATAATTCCTTGAATTAGAGGTAGAGGTTACCAATTTATTTAAAAATAGTGGAAGGACCTTTAGTCCAAAATTTAAGTCTTTAGGATTAAATAATTTGAGTACTAATATGGTCTCATATTTTTCTTTCAGATAAATAGAATGGCTAGTGTAAGTCTACTCCGTTCACTATTGGATAGTGACAAACATTTAGGACCTGAATACAAGAAGTCTAGTGTTGACTCTAATCAGGCAGACCCAAAGAGTAATGATCCTCTTGATCTAAATAGGTTGAACAGAAGAAATCAGCAAGTGGTTGCTGGTCAAGACTATTATATGATAATACCTTATAATTTCTCTATTTGTGATACATCTACCTGGGTATTGAATACCGAAAGTCCATTTCATATATGCAATTCGTTGCATGGACTTCAAATTGGTAGAAAATTTGAGAACGATGATAGATTCCTTAATGTTGGAGATCGTAGTAAAGTTCTTATCTTAGCATTGAAAACTCTCAATCTTGTTTTCAAAAATAATAATGTCATTTTAAGTGACTGTCACTATTGTTCATTTTTTATAATGAACATAATATCTGTTGGGCTTCTAGTCCAGGATGCTTATTATTTATCAATAAAAAAAAATATTATGATATCATTATGAATGATATTATAGTAATGCGAGGATAATTAAGAAATGGCATTTATATTTTATCATAATCTATTTGTATAATGTACACATCAAATAAACATCCTAAACTAGATGTTGTCACTAATGCCTATCCTTGGCACTACCAGCTAGGTCATATAAATAAGAATAGAATCAATAGGTTAGTCAAGGAGCATATCCTTGACATCAATGATTATGAATCATTAACTATCTATGAGTCCTGTTGGAAGAGTTCTAAATAGCACTGGAGCTATAGCTCAAGTGAAGGAGTCGAAGGTATATCAGCACACCAAACACATTCTGCATCGTTACCACCTTATACGAGAAATCTTAGAGCGAGGTGATATCGAACTTCAGAAGATCGATGAAAAGGAGAACATGGCCGACCCATTTACTAAAGCTCTCAAAATCAAAGAGTTTGATAATCATAAATGAAAGATGGATATTCGATACTGTTCTGAGTTGCTTTAGTCTAAGTGAAAGTTGTTGAAAAATATATCCTAAAGCCAATCATCTAGGTTATAGATAGTTGAGCTAAATATAATTTATACTTAAATTTTAATTAAATAAAATTATTATTTTGATAATTTCATCACTTTGTGCATCTTCCTGTAATGAACTCTCTATGATGAAGTTCTTGGGACTATTTAGACTCGACAAAGGAGGATTTATCATTTAATCCTTAAATTAATCACGATCAAATGATTCATTGTTATCTAGGATGACAACATTAATCAAGAGAAGGTCATTGTGTGCTATAAGTGTTGGTTGTCTTCTTAACCAAGAAGCATGGTGATACTGTTATGGCATGCAGATGAAATGTAAGGATATATTTTACTGATCGTGATCCAACTGCGAAGCTCTTTTCTATCAAGATTGCTCGCAAAGGATATGGGTATATGTGCCCCTTAGACCTGAAATCATCATAGTGACTTGCAAGCAACTCACTGTACTTAGGAACTGGACTACCTGAATTTTTAATTTAGTGATAGAAGGCTACTGGGTGTAGTCAAGTACTTAGCTTGTCGGTGCGTGAGTTAAGATGGGATTGACCCCTCCAAGTGTTGGAGCAAGTGCATCGCTATATCTTAATTTAGCAAATTCTCAGTTAGGGTAGTCCATATGATGGACATTGAATTTTGAAATGCAATGTGGATGAATTTTTAGGATTGGTAGTTAATCCTAGACCATCTTATGAGCATCATGGTCAAAGGGATGAATTATATAGTAATATGCCACCGGTTCGTTGATATTGCATTACAATTTTTGACCTATCCAAATGTCAGATACCATTGCTAGATGGTCACATTGATTGGTATAGAAAATTAGTTTCTGTGCTATCGACTTAGGATTCAAACCTATAGGATCACACACAATAGAAGTTCTTACTTGATCTGATGGTTGATCAAAGGATTCCACTAGATTGGGACTCAGTTATTATTGAAGGATTAATTAGTAATTAGATTGCTGATTAGTTTAATTTAATTGAGTGATGAGGAATTGATCAAGTCTAATTGAATTTGATTCAATTAGGTTTGACTTGATTAGATCATGTGATGATCTAATCACTTAGAGAGATGGACCCTAATTTAATCAGGGGTTGGACTTGATTAATTTCTAATTTGATTAGAAATTAATTAAGTTAGGTTAGAGCCTAATATGATTTGGTTTATCCTAGTTCTTCTTGGTTAAGACAAATTGATTTAGATGAAATCAATTTGATCAAATTCAAAGCTAGTTTGAATTCCTATCTCCCTGCACCATTGACCTTTGACCCATTTTTTTTCTCCAGGCACATTGGGAATGTGCATGGGATTTCTCCATGCCAGAAGGAAGTTGTGTGCCTCCTCTTATCTATCTTTGACCTATTCCAAGCATCGGATTAGATCAGATTGAGAGCAAGTTGAATTTTGAGTTCAACTTGTGTTGGTTAGTTTGATTGAAACTTTCCAACTCCCTCTCATCCTCATCTCCATGCCTAAAGCTCTCTTTCTCTTACACATTTTTATGCATTCTAAGTATGAGCGTGCAAAGGAGAGTCCTTCTGCATGTCAACCTCTTGGGATTTGCACTAGAATGGATTAGGAGTCCTCTTGAATTTTGAATTCAAGAGATTGGTTGAAATAAGTTCAACCAAACCTATCATTATCCTCCGATGCATAGACGTCTATTAAAATGTATTTTTTCTAGGTGTGTGTAGAGGGATCTATGTGAGAAATCAGATGAGAGGTCTTGGATATACGTGAGGTATCGAAGGATTTCTATGAGACAAAAATCAAAGAAGGGTGCTACCTTCTGGGTGTGAGGTTTTTTCCAAAGAGAGAAAGGGATCAAGGTTCTAAAGGATGAGCACTGAATCCTAGAGTGGGAACTCTAGATTTGGGTGGAGAGTTTAAGCGCTAGATCTCCATCCACTTTCACCACCATCTCGTCTTCTTCCATTGCATCTTCTGATTTCTAGAGCATTCGAAAGATTAGGAGCAGTTCGTCGATTGGATCGATGAAGGTCGGCTGTTGAAGGCTCCGAAAAGGAGCTAGCACTCCGGAGGGGCTGATCAGAACCAGTAGCTTCGTGTGGACTCATCGAAGAGGCCGGACATATTTATGGCTATAGCATGATGTGGGAGAAATTTTTTGGTGGATCCAGATTACGGTGATCATCTACCCATGCACAGGTACTATGCTCTGGATATAGATCGGTTAGCAAATGTGATTTGCTGATCGATTTTATTTTATTTTTCTAATGCATATTAACATGTCAAAGATTCTAAAGTAGGATTTTATGATTAGATCATAGCATGCAGTAAATTAATGTAGATTAATTTAACTTCCACTATCATTTTTAGAAAAATTTTGAAAAGCATGCTTAGAATCCTACTAGGTTCCCTGCAAAGCCTCTATAATAGAATCTTTGACTCGGGCCTTATTTTTTACTTTCTTCTTGAGACTGTGCATGTACCTTTCAAATGAATACATCCATCTGTACTGCGCTAGACCCCCTACCCTAGCTTCATACTTCAGATGATTCACGAGATGCTCCGTGGAGTCAAAGAAGCTGGGACGAAATATCTGCTCCAACTTGCATATAGTCTCTACACTGCTAGCCTCAAGACTAGATATGTAGTTAGTGGATAGTTCGGTAACACAAATATCTTTGAAGAGAAGGTTAAGCTTGGTCAAATAACTCCATATGAAGTTGGGAAGGAGATCATGCCAAGCCAATGGGAGTAATCACTGCATGAATACATGGCAACCATGGCTCTTTAGCCCATAGAATCTACAATCTTTGACATTGACACACCAAGCTAAAATATTTGCATCACCATCTGAAAATTTAAGACTTTTACATCATTCATAAATGTTCTTCAATTGCTCTCTTGTTAAGGTATAAGATGCTTTTGGCTTCAAAAATTTTTCAGTGATATCTCAATCAGCTCTAATAGAGGATTCTTGCATATATTCTTCATATCTACTTGAACTTTGGGATTATCCTTCATCTTGCCCTTGACATCCATAACAGTATAAGAAATACTATCGAATACATTCTTCCCAATATACATGACGTCAAGGTTATGATAGATCAAATTAGTGGACCAATATGGCAATTCCTAGAAGATGCTTTGCTTCACCCAGTTATGAGTTCTACCAAACCCTCGAGGCTTCTGCTTATCAAATTCAATGCCAAACAAGACTTTGTCCAATTGGGATACCCTCTAAAATACTTCTGTACCACTAAGTTGCTGGGGTGCATGATCCTTCTCTATCTTATTTCTTCTGAAACTGTCACACTACTTTCCAAAAAAATGATGCTCAAGAAGAAATTGACGATGACAATCAAACTAGCAAGGCTTACGACCATGCTCAAGCTAAAATAATTTTATATTCTCCATACAATAAGAACATGCTAGCTTTTCATGAGTGCTCCATCCTGACAGCATCCCATAAGTAGAAAAATTGCTAATGGTCCACATCAATGCAACCTTCATTATAAAATTTTGCTTCTTCAATGCATCAAAAATATGAATGCCATTGGACCATAACAACTTTAGCTCATCAATAAGAGGCCTTAAATATACATCAAGGCTTCTACCAGGATGTCATGGACCAAGAATGAATAATGTAAGAAAAATGTTATGTTCTTTCATACACATCCTAGGTTGGAGATTATATGGAGTAATAAAGACTGACCAACATGAATGAGGGGCTACTACATGACCGAATGGTGTAAAGCCATCAGTAGATAGACCCAGCCGGACATTATATGATTCCTGAGCAAATAAAGGATGGCAAGCATCAAATTGCTTCCATGCCACACTGTCCGACGGATGACACATCATATCAAGATGCTTGCATGGTCCTTCTTTATCTCATTTCATCTGTTCAGCAGTACTCTTGGATAAGTAGAGCCTCTAAAGTCTAGGAGTGAGAGGAAGGTATCAAAGAACCTTGTATGGTATGTCCTTCTGATTCCTACCCTCTTATCTCGACTTAAATCAGCTTGTACCGCTATGCTGCATAAGCTCTTCTATTGGTCCTCTTTATAGAAAAGTACACAATCATTACGGCATGCATTTATTTTCTCATATCCCATGCCCAATCTTTTCATCATTTTTTTTGAAGCATTGAAGCTCTCAATAAACTTCTCATCCTTCGATAGCATTTTCTTTATTATTGCTACCATCCTATCATAATAATTGACCATCATATTAAACCCGATCTTCAAGTTCAACAATTTTGACCTAGTTGATAGTACAGTGTGTGTTTCACATTTTGGTCATAGTTGTTCATCAGCATCTTTCAGCATATGGTAGAAATCACTATCGCTAGCTTCTAGATCATCCTCTATATTCTAGTTAAATTTAGAACCTGCCGCATCCATAACCATATCCATCATTCTATTTGTGTCCATGTCCTGCTTGGTTCTAGCCCTTGCAACTTTCTCCCACATCTCTTCATACAGGTATTAATGCTTATAGTTAGGCATAAATCCACTCTTATACAAATGGATAGTAATTATCTCTCTATTAAACATTTTTCTATTGCCACATTTATTACAAGGACAATGAGCCCATTCTTGATGTAAGAGTGTCGTATTATCAAAAATAAAATCATAAAATTACTCTACACCCTTCCTATATTTAGCAGAAATCTTTCTGTCGACTACTCAATAGTCCATCTAACTATGATCCATGGCCGACTATCTAAGAATTCTATATATACATAAATATAGGACAATTGTAAAATTCTATTTTATCATTCAAAATGGCTTACATAGTAAATTAGTGCATCCTATCATTAACTAATAGGTAAAGATAGATCCTATCCCATTCAAGAAATACATTAATTCTATTAGTCTATTACAATAATCAAACGATATCAATAGGGATTGAAAAAAAATTTGGTAGTATTTTTTCTTAATTCTCTGGTATAGGAAGAACAAAAAAAAAATTCTATCCAAAATTTCTTTTGAACCCTCAACATACCGTTTGATTACTATAATGACCTATAGAATTACTTGCATTTTTCAAAATATCCATAGTCGACAATCAATTTATCAATATACATAATTTTTTTATCCATATAAAATAAATAAATGTATGGATATCTTAGAATGTATACATAATTTAACTGACAGGTCTATCATTTTATGCAATGTAAATTTTATTCAAATTAATATATAATTAATAATGTCCGATATGCGAGAGTGAAATGCCTTTGATGCTAGTTATGACTTGAGGCTCGGGCATGCAGGGCATGCCCAAGCCCCATGTTTGCAATACTGCCTGACATCTTCTCTCGATTTGAATACTTTGCATGCAGAAATCCAAATCTCATACATTTAATTAATTAATTAATGATGGCACTAGCCGTCACTAATGCCATCATTAATACTAAACAACATCAGTCGATGCTAATGCCATCACTACTACTGCTACTTATAGTGGGAGGGAAGGGGCTGCAAGATTGGAGCCATAGATTAGGGGAAGGGGCTGTAAGGGGCTGCAAGATCAGGGGCAGTGAGGCAGGGGCTGTGTAGTCAGATCGACTAGGATGGGGCCATGGGGAGGCCGGTGGGATAGAAGTGGTAGGCTATGAGGCCATGAACAAGGAGGTGCTGTGGGGTTAGGGTGGCCGTGGGAGAGATAGGGCTAGGGTGGTAGGCTTGGGGACACAGCGTTGGAGACATCGGTAGGTGGGAGCAACCATGGGACAAGTAGGGATGAGATGGCTGGCTTGGGGCCGTGGCATAGGAGGCGCCGGTGGGGTGGGGATGGTTGTGGAAGAGGCAAGGATGGGATAGCTAGCTTGAGGCTATAGTGCAGGAGGCATTGACGGGGTGGGGATGACCGCAGGAGAGGCAGGGATAGGGTAGCTGGCTCAGGGCTGCAATGCAAGAGGCACCGGTGGGTTCGAGGTGGTTGCAAGAGAGGTAGGGCCGGGCGGCTGGCTCGGGACTGTGGAGCAAGGGACGTCGGTAGGGTCGTGGCAGCAATGGGCGAGGAAAGGTCGGGGCTATAGGGTCGGGGCGGCCTCGGGGGAGGTGGGGCCAACGCGATGGGGTCGGGGAGGCCTCATAGGAGCATCAACGACTTGGATGAAGAGAGGCCAGTGCGGTGGGCTAGGGGCTGCGGTGTAGGAGACGCTGGCGGGGTTGGGTTGTCGGGAAGGAGGACGTGCAGGAAGTGAAGAATGTCGGAAAGAATGCATGGGGAGTGGAGAAGGTGCGGAGGAATAAATTTACTTAAAAAAATTTTTTCACCATCGAACAAACAAAGGTTTATGGGTGGACTATTATCGACGGCAAGACTACCATCGGTAATACTATCGACAAAATCAAAGTTTCTATGCCAAAGTTACTAGCGATAGCAAAATCCTTCACTAATAATAAAATGCCATCACTAATAATATTAAATTTTTTAAAATACTAAATTTTAATATTAATTTTTAGAAAATTTTTAAAATTTACCAATGGTAAAATGAAGTCGGTAATGCAATAGGAAAAAATATTATCGATGGCAAAATCATCGCTAATACAAATACGCCATCGCTAATAATATTAAATTTTTAAAAATATTTTTTTTTCAAAATTATTAGCGACGATAAGCTCTTTATCGCTAAAGCTATCATTAATAATTATATCTTTTTCTAAAAATATATATTTTAATATTAATTATTGTCTTCTAGATCATTTTTTGTGTGGTTAAAAATCAATATTAGATTTTATTAAATTTTTGAACCTAATTAATTTATGGATCAAGTCTTAATTGATTTAAAATAGATTTAATTTAATTAGGGCTTGGATTCAAAGTTTAACTGAATTAGATTTGATAGGATTTCAAATCAAATTTGAATGAAACCTAAATTAAAAATTATTTTTTAATTAATTTATATTAAATTAAATTTAGTTAGACTGGACTTAATTTTAGGATAATTTAGTTTAAAATTTAATTAAAACTTAGATTCAAAGTCTAATTAAATTAGATTAGATAGGATTTTGAATTGAATTCGAATCGAATTCCAATTGAATTCGGATCGAACCTAAACTAAAAATTATTTTCTCCTAATTAATTTTAATTAGATTATATTTAATTAGACTTTACTTAATATGAAGGTAGTTAGATTTTACTTTTTAAATAGGACTTGAATTTTAAAGTCTAATTGATATAGGATTGACAGGTTTTCTAATCAGATTCAAATCAAATTTGAATTAGATTTGAATTAAATCTAAATTAAAAATTATTTTTTTAATTAATTTAAATAAATATTAATTTAATTAATATTAACTTAATTTAAGATCAATTAGATCTTATAATCCATATAGGATTTGCATTTGAAGTCTAATTAAATTAGGTTTGATAAGATTTTAAATTAAATTCAAATCAGATTTGAATTGGATTTGAATGTAATCATGGATCAAATTCTAATTGATTTAAATTAGCTTAAATTTAATTAATCTTGACTTAATTTGAAGGTAATTAGATTTTACTTTCCAAGTAGAACTTGAATTAAAAGTCTAATTAAATTAAGATTGATAGGATTTTGAATTAAATTTAAAATGGATTCAAATTAGATTTGAGTCAAATTCAAATTAAAAACTATTTTTTTAATTATTCAAATCAACTTAAATTTAATTAGGTTTAATTTATTTTAAAAATAATTAGATTTTACTATCCAAGTAGGACTTGAATTAAAAGTCTAATTAAATTAGAATTGATAGGATTTTGAATTAGATTCAAATTGAATCCAAATTAAAAAGTAATTTTTTAATTAATTTTAATTTAATTTAATTTAATTAATTTTGACTTAATTTAAGATTACTTAAATTTTATAATCTAAGTAGGATTTGGATTCAAAGCCTAATTAGATTAGGTTTAGTAGAATTTTGAATTAGATTCGAATTGGATTTAAATTTGGTTTGAGTTGGATTCGAATCGGGTTTGAATTAGATTTGAACTAAGGTTTGGATTATTAGCAATGGCAAACCTCCTATCTCTAATTTCATTGCTAATAACTAAATTTATTAGCAATGGTGCATTTTTTGTCGCTAATATGCAAAACCACCATTGCTAATATATATTTTATGTTTAAATATTGTAAAAATATTTAAAAATTTTAAATAATTTTAGTGATGGCTTAAGCTGTTGCTAATAATAAAACTCTCATTGCTAATAGTTAGTTATTAGCGGCGACTATTTTTTTATCGCTAATAATAAAAATTTATCATCGCTAATACTTTTTTATTTTTAAATATTTAAAAAAAAAAGATTTTTAGAGATGACTCTTGCCATCGCTAATATCAATATTGCCACCACTAATAGTATTATCGATGGCATTTTTCTTTGTTGGTGTTGTTGTGGCAAAAAATGATTATTAGTAATGATTGTTTTTGCCGTCACTAATATTCATATTTCTTGTAGTGATTATTGATCTGATACACTATATGTAGAATATAATTAGGGGTTGAAGAAATTATAGAATTTGCTTTAGATTTTTTTTATTTTTTATTTGATTTACTAGATAAAAAATATTATTTTAATCTTTAATTTTTATGCTAGCAAATTTAAAATCATGTGCAATAATGTGACACTAGATGGAAAATGGCATCGAGCTCTGGTTGTTCGATTCTTGATTTTGCATGATATTTTAATTTTTTTGACCAAATTGCCATAAATTGAGCTTCATTGGCTCGATTACTAGTACCTTAAAATTTTATGGTATGAAAATATATTTTTCACTAAAATATATTGATTTATGTTGGAATGATCATCCCCTGCTGGACACGTGGCACCATCAAAGGGAGCACCATCTTAGATGACAGGCAATCAATAAGTTTGGTATTAGATTGATAAAGTACTGACCTAAATGCCAGATTGTCCGTCAGAACTAAATTGATCAAGTGATCAAGCCCAGATCGGTAGATAACCAACCAGAATGAATCTAAGATCGATTCACCATCGTTCTCCATGATGTTCGAAACGAATCTAAACTAAGGCTGGTAATAAACCAACCTTAACTTGACCACAAGCAATCAGACTAGTATTTTGTCATCCTGAAGGGTGGTAGCCATTGAGCTCGATCGAAGATCGGGTTAGTATTAACCTCATCGATAGTAATCAGCTTGAGATCAGAATGATCAACTTGATACTCGAGATCGATAAAATATAGATGTCATTGACCACATCAAACTCCATCTTATATTGAGATCGATAAATTATCAACGTCACCCTAGATCCAGATCGATGATTTATTGATCTCAACACATTCCAATAGTTAACAAAGCATCGGCTGTGCTCCAATCAAATTGCAACCCTCCTTCAACTGTGCTCTAGCTAATCACCATCAAGGCAAATGGTCAATAGCTGCAATCCAGCTAGCCATAACAAACTAACGGTCTAACAAACTTTTCTTAAGGCCTAAGTGAACTCCTCTATAAATAAAGGGATAGGGTATCCCTCCAAGGTAAGCTCAAGCACAAGACTCATAAAGTCAAAACTCTACTAAAATCTACTCTTGACTTTTTCATTGAAGGAGGATCAAAACCTCTCTCTACTCAAATCCTCTTTATTGCCTTCTTGTCTTTCATTTTCACTATCTATTCACAAGGCCTCAGCTAACTTAAGCATCAGAGGATCCTAAATCGAAGGGTATCCCATTGATTTTTGGACTTCATTTTGTAGGTTAGTCCTTGATCCACATCAACTCAACCCTAGATTAGCTCTCCAGCATGAATCCTCTTCAAGCATCTGAACCCTTGCTGCAATAGATTGGCATTAGGAGGGCATTGCTTGAGAATTTTATGAAAATGGTTAAGAAAATGCAAAACCCAGCTCAATCTTCTCTAAGAGCCCCTTTGGAGATGGTCCAATTCCATCCTCTGGCTATAATTGATCCATAGTAATTTTATCCTCTGATACAACAAGTCCAAGCCCTTACCAATGTTGTACCATAGCTCTAGCAAACAATGGAGTGAAGGCAAGAATCTATTCCCCAAGAGGCTACATCGTAGACCGGCCATCCCTCAATACCTTAAGAATTTCATTGGGAGCATCTTCTTGGTCAAAAAAATCGCTCCTACGAAGCTAAATCGACTCTTTGCAATAGGAAGCTGCTACAAGAGATGGATCTTAAGCAGAAGCTCTAAGATCTTGAGAAGAGATTGAAGGAAGTGCAACTCAAAAGTCCTTCTCAAGGTAAGAAGGATTTTCATCTCACTTCTCCCTTTTTTGCTAAGATTCTGGTCTAATCCTGGTTCAAGATGCCTACTTTGGAGCCATTCGATGGCTCCACTAACCTCCAAGATCATCTTGAGGGATATAGAGATGTTATGAGGCTCCAAGATGCATCTGATGCCCTTTCTGCATGGCCTTTCCTATCACCCTCAAGAAATCTATAAGGGTATGATTTTCTAGACTCCATCCTAGGTCCATTTCTTTTTTCGATCAGTTGAGCAGGCTCTTCGTAGCCTATTTTGGAAGCAACTTTCTCCACTTGAAGCACTCGGATAGTCTGTTCTCCATAGTGCAGTAGGAGGATAAATCTTTCTAAGAGTACATGGCCCATTTCAATGCGGTCATTATTAAAGTGAAAGATTTCAATGAGTCTATCGCTATGTCTGCCTTAAAGTGGAAACTTAGGAGCTACCGCCTGACCTTCTTCCTCAATAAGAATTTTTTAGAGAATTATGAGGCAATACTAAATCAAATATGAAAGTAAGCCCATGCTGAGGAGAAAGAAAAGTTGAACAAAAAAAAAAAAAAGAAAAGGAATAAAGTAGGAAAGAAGCAACCCCATAAGGAAGAATGCAAAAATCAAGGGAACAATAGTGAACCACCACAAAAAAATCTAAGGTCTCAGAGTCCTTCCCCATAATTCGATAGCTACGCTTCTCTATCCGCCCCTCAATCGTAGATTCTAATGAAGATAGAGAATTAAGGATATCTCTGCCACCTTATTCCCATGAAGGCCCCTGTCGACAAAAGAAACAAAAGCAAATTTTGCTGCTTCTATCAGAATCATGGGCATGACACTGAGGAATACCATCAACTCAAAGACAAGATTAAGGCTTTGATCTATCGAGGTTATCTTGGCAAGTATGTCTAAGATCGGGCAAACCAGCCCCTAGAGCCATACCAAAGGCCTGATGATGCTGCTGAGCACAATCGGCCAACCGCAGGAATCATCAATATGATCTCACAAGGCAGCCAGCTCTGGGGGGCATCCAGGAGTTCTTCTCCTAAGAGATAGTGCACCAAAAATATTATTTCTTTTTCTAAAAATGATGCTCAAAGGGTTCAGACACCTTACAATGATACTATCATTGTCTCCATGATGATAGCAAATTATGATGTAAAAAAAATTCTAGTTGATAATGAAAGCTCAGCAGACATATTGTTCTATGATGCCCTCTTAAAAATGAACTTGTTTGATAATCTAAGATAGGTTGGCAGCCCTCTGATTGGCTTCTCAGGTGATTCTGTGGTAATCAAAGAAAAAATTACATTACCAATCATTATCAAAAAAGAACCCTATCAGTCAACAGTGCAGCTTACATTCTTGATCGTCAAAATACCATCTACATACAATGTCATTTTTGGCTGATCTGGGCTCAATACCCTCAAGGCAATAGTCTCAACTTACCACCTACTTATCCAATTTCCAACCAGATTAGGTGTTGGCGAGATGCGAGGAGATCAAACAATGGTTAGGCAGTGCTTTCTGATAGCTTCCAAGATGAAGGCACCGGTTAGAACCCCACCTATCAAAATTCTTGATCAAGAGCCTGATGATGAGGTTGAAAAAATTCAAGGCGAATTAGTAGAACCACTTATTACTGTACCGTTGGGTGTAGATCCTGAAAAAATAGTCCAAATAGGAGCTCGGTTAAATATCGACCTGAAGGAAAAGTTAATTTCTTTTCTTTGAAAAAATATTGATGTATTTATATGGTCAGCATCAGATATACCTAAAATTTCAGTCGATGTCATCATGCACAAATTAAATGTTGACCCAAAATATAAGCTTGTGAAGCAAAAGAAAAGAAGTTTCACTCTAAAAAGGCAAAGGGCAATAGATGAGAAGGTCGACAAACTCCTAAAGGCAGGATTCATCAGAGAGGCACAATATCCAAACTGGATAGCCAATGTAGTAATGGTTAAAAAGGTAAGAAGAAAATGAAGGATCTGTATCAATTTTACCAATCTTAACAAGGCTTGCCCAAAGGATAGCTTCGCCCTATCAAAAATTGATCAACTGGTCGATGCAACATCAGGACATAAACTATTGAGCTTTATGGATGCCTTCTTTGGCTATAATTAAATCAGGATGGCTCCTAAAGATGAGAAAAATATGGCATTCATCATCGACAAGGATTTGTATTGTTACAAAATGATGCCTTTTGGTTTAAAAAATATAGGTGCCACTTTTAGTGCCTAGTGAACAAGGTCTTCAAGCATCAAATTGATAGCAATATGGAGGTCTACGTTGATGACATGTTGGTCAAAGTGTAGAGATAAATCGATATATTACCGACTTGGAGGAAGTCTTCGAAGAACTCCATAAACACCAAATGAAACTCAATCCTAACAAATGTGCTTTCGAAATTATGGTAGAAAAATTTCTTGATTTTCTCATGACCCAAAGAGGAATAGAAGCCAACCCCAAGAAAATTCGAGTATTGCTTGAGATGAAGCCTCCTAACTCCATAAAAGAAGTACAACGGTTCACTAGATGGGTGGGATCACTCAACAAATTTATATCCAGGTCAGTCGTAAAATATCTTCCATTCTTTAAAACATTGAAGCAAATCAAGGACTTTGAATGGATGGAGGATTGTCAATTTGCCTTTAACAAGCTTAAAACATATCTTGGCACAGTCCTACTATCGTCAAAATCCATCGAAGGTGAGGATTTATTTATATATCTATCTATTTCACCTAATACTGTCAGCTCAGTTTTACTCCGAGATGATGCAGGGATGCATAGGCCAATCTATTATACTAGCAAATTATTATGAGATGCAGAATCTCGATACTCCAAAATTGAAAAAATGATTTATTCTCTAGTCACCACCTCCAAATGACTTCGATCAGATTTTTAGGCTTATTCTATTATTATTTTAATAGGCCAACCATTGAGATTGATCCTTTAACAATCTGACACTTTTGGTCGATTGGCTAAATGGGCCATTAAACTCAGTGAATTTGATATCTATTATCGACCTAAACCTTCTATGAAAGCTCAGGTGCTGACTGACTTCGTGGTAGAATGTTCAATACCTGAAGCAGAAAAAATCTCAGAGATTCAGGAAGAAGCCACTAAAGGATCTTATTGGCTCTTACACATGGATGGAGCCTCTAATGTCCAAGGAAGTGGAGCTGGCTTGATTTTGGCTAGTCCTAAGGGAGCAATCATTGAACATGCCTTAAGATTCAATTTCAAAATCTTCAACAATAGAGCAGAATATGAGGTCCTCATTACAGGACTCAAAATGGCTAAGAAACTCAATATTAAGAAGCTCAAGATTTTTATAGACTTTCAGCTTGTCGTCGGATAGGTACATGATCATTATGTAGCTAAAGATTCTATTATATCTCAGAATTTGCATAACATAAAGAAATTATCCAAAAGTTTCTCTAACCTTAAAATTATTTAAATACCAAGATCAGAGAATATTCGAGCTGATGCACTTTTACATCTTACTACATCAGGATATTCCGACCTCAATCAAAAGATATTTATTGAAATTCTTGAAAAATCCAACATAGAGGTTCAAATGATCGCTCAACTAGATCATGAACTAAGCTGGATAGATCCAATAATAGATTACTTAAGCAAAGAAATATTGTCCGCTGATCCTATAAATGCAAGAAAAATCAAAAGGCAAGCTCCCTGGTATGTCATCCTAGACGAAAGACTTTATAAAAGATTATTTTCTTTTCCATTACTTCGATGTCTGAGGCCTTCAGAGGCTAATTATGTCCTTCGAGAGGTTCATGAGAAAATTTGTGACAACCATATAAGGGGTAGATCCTTGGCATATAAAGTTATTCAATAGGAGTATTATTGACCAACCATACAAAAGGATGTAGCTGATCTCACTAATAAATGCGATCGATATCAAAGGTATACAAACATTCAATACCAACCAACTGTGGAACTCATTTCTATAACTGCTCTATAGCCTTTCACTATTTGGGGAATGGATATCTTAGGGCCATTTCCTATGGCAACAAGAAGACAAAGAAAATTCTTAGTGGTCGCTATAGATTACTTCACCAAATAGGTGAAGGCAGAACCACTAACATAAATCATGGAAAGAAAGATGCAAAATTTTATCTGAAAATCAATCATCTGCTATTTCGACCTACCCCAGATAATCATCATTGATAATAAAAAATAGTTTGATAATAAAAAGTTCAAGAAATTTTATTCCGAGCTACACATCAACCATAGAGTAATCTCAGTAGGCCATCCACAATCTAATGGAGAAATTGAAGTCACAAATCGAATAATTCTCTAAAATCTAAAAGTTAGGCTTACTGAAACCAAAGATCTTTAGGCTGATGAGCTATACAATGTTATCTGGGCTTATAGAACCACTTTTAGGGGACCAACTGAAGAAATATCCTTCAAACTCATGTTTAAATCAGAGGCAGTAATACCTGTAGAAATTGGCCTCCCAACATCAAGAGTAGAAAACTTTCATAAAGAAAGTAATTCAAATCAATTGAGAACTGACCTAAATTTAATAGAAGAAATTAGAGAAAGAGCTCATATCTAGATGGCAACTTATAAACAAAAAGTAGTCAGATATTATAATACTAAGATGAAGCTAAAAAAATTTTAAAAAGATGATTTGGTCCTTCGTCGAGCAGAAGTTTTAAAATCCTCAGAATAGGAAAAGCTTGTCCCAAATTGGGAAGGACCATACCAAGTTATTGAGGTATTTCGATCGGAAGCCTACAAAATTAAGAATCTAGATGATTCGAGTATTTTCGAAACATGGAATGTAAAAAATCTCAAAATATACTATCAATGAATTTTGAATAAAGGCTTAAAAAATTGTCTCATTGAAGACTTCTCTAAAATATTGAAATTCTTTCGATCACCTTGGTAAGAGATCAATCTCTAGATCGACAGAGTCCCAATAGGCATAGAAGATAAGATCTCCACTATTCTCAAAGTCCGATCTCTGGATCGACAGAGTCTTGATGGGCATAGAAGATAAGATCTCTACTATTCTTAAAATCTAATCTCTGAATCGATAGAGTCCCGATGGATATAGAAGATAAGATCTTCACTATTCTTAAAGTTCGATATCCGGATCAATAGAGCTCCATGGGCACAGAAGATAAGATCTCCACTATTCTTAAAATCTAATCTCTAGATCAACAGAGCTCCGATGGGCATAGAAGATAAAATCTTCATTTTAGCTAAATATCGATCTTCAGATCAATGTTATTATGGATTTTAATTAATTATCGATCTCTGAATCGATATTATTATGGACTTTGATTAATTACCGATCTCCGAATTGATATTATCTTGGATTTTGATTAATTACTAATCTCTGAATTGATATTATCTTGGATTTTTATTAAATACCGATCTCTGAATCGATGTCATTATGGATTTCTATTAAATATCGATCTCTGGATTGATGTTATCATGGATTCTTATTAATTATTGATCTTTAGATCGATGTTATCTTGAATTTTTATTAAATACCAATCTTCAGATCAATATCATTATGGATTTCTATTAAATACCGATCTCCAGATCGATGTTGTCATGGATTCTTATTAATTACCAATCTCTGGATCGATATTATCTTGGACTTCTATTAATTCCTGACCTCAAGGTCGATGTTATATTGAACCTCTTAATCACTAACCTATGGGTCGAAGCTATTGAATTATATGAGATTTCTATTAACTACCAACCTCCGAATTGATATTATCATGGATTTCTATTGATTCCTGATCTCAAGATCAAGATTATATTGGACTTCTATTTAATACTAATCTCCAGATCGATGCTATTTCTATTATCCAAGGCAACTACATTGAGATTTTACTGAGGTGGAATTGTTTATTGTTACTTAAAAAATTTTGGAACAAAAGGCACTACAGTACACCATCACAGATCAAGAAAAAGTCGATGTCAAACATAGTTGTTAGAAAAGAAAATTTCATTTAATCAGATAAGATCCTTACAAAAAAGCCCGAATTGGGCCAATACAAAGAGAAAGAAAGAAAAAATAAGATAAAATACAAAAATTAGGTGTCCACCTGAGAAGTTTTGCTCGGAGTAGCTACTGCATCATCTTTCAGTGAGATAACCTCAACCGAAGTAGGGACCTCAGCGGGCGGGGAGCTTGGGGGAGGAACCATGGTGGAAGTGGCTGCTGGGACTTTAGTGGGGGCGGAAGGCTTAACCTTGGGGGTGACCAGAGCAGTAGGCACCTTCGAGATGGGCTAGCACACTTCTACTGCAGAACCCACCTCCAACACCGCCTGAGCCTCCATCTCCAAAGCCAGGGCAAGACCTGCCTCCTAGGTAACGCTGCTTAGATCTAGGCTAGAAAAAATTTTTCCAACCAGACTTTTGCAGCTGGTGAAGTCACTGTCGAAGGCCTCCTCCTAAAGCATCTATGACTTCCTCAACAAAACCTTCGAAAGACTTGTACTCATCCACGATGCGGCCGGCAGCTAACTTTCACTACTCTAGATCCCTCTGGTAGGTTAGGAGCACCTTGTTTTGAGTAGCTAGAGTCTCATCTTGGGAAGTCACTTTCCCCTCCAGCTCCTTTATTTTTGCCTTCAGATCAGAAATCCTAGAGACATCCTATCGTAGCTCCAATAGCTTCTCCTCTCCTTCGTTGACCTTCCTCTGAAGATCCAATAAGGACTTATTTTTCTCTAAGATTTCATTGAGCTTTTCCTGGAGCTGCTTCTTCAGCCCCGTGACAAGCTTTTCTTCTTTGGTGGCTTTATCTTCTGCTGCTTTTAGACGGTCCTTGGTGGACTATAGGGCCTCCTCCAGAGATTTTTTATTTTTGTCCAGCCAGCCAACATGCTCGGCAAATAGTCTAAAAAAGAAGGCAGACTGGCAAAAGAAAAAAGAAAAGAAAGATGTTTGGTCGATGTAGGATCGATGTTAAAATGGCAAGGTCGGTAAAAAATTGACCTCAAAAAAAAAGGGAGGGGGGAGAAGAAGAAAGAGGGAAAGAGAACTTTCTTACATCAAGTAGGTAGCTGAAGCCTTGTTCAGTAGTTCTTCAGGCCACATGTCCCTTCTCTAGGCATGTAGATCATGTTATGGCATCACAACATAGAGTAGATCCTTCTCGAGAGTTGGGGTGTCCCGTATGGAAGCCTGGGACAAGTCGATTTGATTGATGGAGGATCAACCGGAGGAACCTTTGACCCATCGGAGGATCAAGTTTGGCGACGAGGGGTCGATGTCAGTACAGTCGGTGGACTAGGCCGCCATGGTGCAATAGTGAGACTGGACCTCTGGTGGGTGGTCGACTGCTTGAAAGGTGGCCAAACCACCTCGATAGAATCCCGATATCCCTGGGACATCGGAGAAGATATTGGTGAAGGGGGGTGCTGACGGACACCGTGCTGATCACGATTGCCCCCACGATGGAAGAGAGTGTAGGTCGGGAAGATACCGAGGTGGAGTCGATGACTTTTTTCTCCTTCTCCTTTTTTATCGATGGAGAGTCGGAAGACTCTGACTTTCTCTTTCTTTGCTCTGCCAGCCGTCGAGGATCGAACCTCATGAGTGCTACAATAATCAAAGAAAAATATGATCAGATGAAAATCAAATATAGAGAAATTCAAAAGAAATTTAAAAATAAGCTCACCCTAGAGGGAGATGAGACTGATGCCAAAGTCAAATGATTGATCAATCACCAGTTGACCGAGCTTGGGCACCTTCATATCCAGCAGCTCTTCGAAGGCCTTCTTATCCCTAGGCAGAACAGATTTATTGAGGTTCTAGTTTAGCCGAGGTCTATCCCAGTAAGTACTGAAACCCCAAGAAGTATCAAAAGAAATTTAAAAAAATAACTTTTTTAGTTATGGATTGAAGAAGGAAGGAAATGACCAAATTTATAATTTGGTTGAGGTGAGAAATACCACCAGCCTTTTTCAGTGTAATATTTTTTCAGAACAAAAAGGACTCTAAGTAGAGAAGTCCTAAGGTCTACAGTGGCAAAGCTATAATAGATGATAAAAACTAAAACAATCCTAATGGCATTGGGGGTGACTTGGGTCGGTTGCAAGCTATAGTAATTTAATATATTGCAGATGAAGGGGTGTAGAGAAAAGAGCAACCCAGATCGAAGTGATTTATTATAAAAAGCTGTACAACCCTCAGGAGGCCATGTAATCCGATCACTTGGACTAGGATCTCTGAGTTGGAAACTATCAGGGATAAAATATTTCTCCCTAAGCTTCTCTTGATTGGCATCAATCAAAATAGAAGGTTCAGTGCTAGGGCCGAAATAGTCCAAGAATCTTTTTATCAAAGATCTTGAACTATTATCGTTAGAAATACTAGCCTCGATAGCACCCTAAGATGGATTACCCGCTTCAATGGTAAGCAGTGATTAGGTTGATCAGATGTCATGGCCACCTGGGACTGACTCCCCACTTTCACCATCGATAGGAGAAGTACTCTCTTGAGAAGACATGGATGAAGAGGGAAAGGAAAAAAGGAGATGAAGAGAAAAACTAAGAAAGAGGGAAACAGAGAAGAACAAAAGAAGGAAATCCTAAGGAGAAACCCTAAATCTAAAGGGAGGAAGGAGAATCCTACCAAAGGAGAAGGGAAGCCTTCTCTGCTACTTCCAGCGACTCTCCAAACTCCAGTGACCACCAGAATCGCCTTCTTCTCCGATCAGCTGAGAGCACAAAAGCTTCTCTAACAACAGAAGTCTCACTCAGGTAAAAGAATAGTAAAGTAGGAAAAGAACGGATAAATACCATATATAGGAAGAGATAATGGCTTGGATTAACTTGCCCACCGTTGGATTTAAACCACCTATCGATCATCTAGAAAGGCCGCCAAAAATCTATTTTGACATACTGGCCCAAATCAAACCACGTAATTCTGTTCCGTATAGTGGTTCGATTGGTCTACAGATGAGCACCATGTGTCCCACATTGCCTAGGTTATAGTAGCGTAGCTAATGATGATCTCACTCTCTTTCATGCTTTCTTAAATGCCAGGGTACGACGATTGTGGCGAACGAGGCAGTCTATCTTTTTGAATGATTTAAAAATCAAATCTACTGGCCACTTGGCATAATTTTTGGCGCAGTAAATGATCTTTGAGATGACTTTTCATACTTATCACTGAAGAAGTTTTGCTTCCAATCTAAAAAGTGGGGGGCAACTATTGGTATGGTCATCTCCTGCTGGACACATGATATCATCAGGGGTCACCATCTCAGATGATAGGCAATCAATAAGTTTGGTGTTAAGTCGATAAAATATCGACCTAAATGCTAGATTATCGGTCAAAATCAAATTGACCAAGTGATCAAGCCTAGATTGGTAGATAACCGACCAGAATGAATCCAAGACTGGTTTGCCACTATTCTCCATGATGTTCAAAATGAATTTCAACTAAGGCCGGTAATAAATCGATCTTAACTTGATTGCAAGCAATCAGACTAGTATTTTATCGCTCTGAAGGGTAGCAGCCGTTGAGCTCGACAAGAGATCGAGTTAGTATTAACCTCATCGACGGTAATCAGCTTGAGATTAGAATGACCAACTTGATACTCGAGGTCGATAAAATACCGATGTCGTCGACCACATCAAACTCCATCTTATATTGACATCAGTAAATCACCGACCTCACCCTAGATCCAGATTGATGATTTACTGATCTCAACATATTTTGACAGTTAATAAAGCACTGGCTGCGCTCCAATCAAATTGCAACCCTCCTCCTGCTGTGCTCCAGCTAATCGCCATCAAGGTAAATGACCAATAGCTGTAATCCAACTGGCCATAACAAACTAACGATCTAACAAACTTTTTTTAAGGCCTAAGCGAATCCCTTTATAAATAAAGGGGTAGGATATTCCTCTAAGGTAAGCTCAAGCATAAGATTCATAGAGTCAAAATCTGCTGAAATCCACTCTCGACTTTCCTACTGAAGAAAGATCAAAATCTCTTTCTACTCAAATCTTCTTTATTGCCTTCTTGCCTTTCATTTCTACTATCTATTTATAAGGTCTCAGCTAATTTAAGCATCGGAGGATCCTAAACCAGAGGATGCCCCACTGGTTCTTAAACTTTTTTTTGTAGGTTGGTTCGTGATCCACGTCGACTCAACTCTAGATCAACTTTCTAGCACGAATCCTCTCCAAGTATCTAAAGCCTTGTTGCAACAATTTATAATATGAAAATTACTGAAAAAGAAAATGTATTATTTTTGTATTTAGGTATAATTGAAGATAACTGTTATTGAATGTTACTTGTATTGTTTCAGTACATGGATACTATTTAGAATTAACTGTAAAATTCGGGTATTTATAGTGAGGAAATTGTTGAAAAATATATTGCTTCATAATGTGGAAATTGTTGAAAAAAGAAATGCATTGTTTTAGTATGCAAATACTATTTAGAATTAATTGTAAAATATACGGTATTCAATATTGTGCAAATTACTATGATGATTCCAAGTTTAATAGGAAATCTTTGAATATATGAAATTGATTTATGATTGCATTTCTATTAGTTAATTGTATGGTTTTACCTATTATAGTTGGATCAAGCATATGAGATTATACTTCTTGCATATCACCTGAATTGCAATCTATGTTGTAGATCTGGAATGTGATTATGTGACCTAAGTCACAAGGATTAAATGTAGCCATGTGACCTATGCATAGGCGTTAAATGTGAATGCATAACCTACGCCACAGAGGTTCAATACAGCTGCATGACTTAAGCAACAAGGGCTAAGTATGGCTTTGTGATTACTATTTTTAGTATCGGATTACCATAGACCCATGTCATAGGGATTAAGTATAGCCTCGTGACTTATATTGCATGGTTTAAATGCGTCCATAGTCATTAGCTGTATAGTTGAATAAATCAAAAATTGGATACCTGAGTTTAGATATGTGAATATGAGTATTGTTGATTCCGGGATATTTTACTTTAATGAAATGTATCTATTCATAATATACAAATTATTGAAAAGATGAGATATATTATTTTAATATGTGGATACTATTGAAAATAAATGTTATGAACTTTATTTATATAGATATATTACGTTTTATATGATTAATTTGAGCTAAATTATTTAAAATATCTTAACCAATTCTATAAAATGGATTTGTCACTTAATGAGTTGTTAAACTCATTAGCTTCATTCATATTTTTCAGATTTATGGACCAAAGATTTCAGATTATGGAAGAGAATACTTGGAGACGAGACCATCTTCGTAGTTAAAATAGATCTAATTTTAATTAGTTTGGATATATTAAAATGTTATTTTTAGAATAATATATTAATAATTTAAATATCAGAAGTCTTTGAATTGTAAATTTGGAAGAAACTTTCTATTTATAATTTATGGTGGTGCATACATATTTTTTTAATATATTCAGTAGTTCAGATAATTGTGGTTATATTTGTTTGAATTATATTATTTTAAGGATCAATCTTCATGCACGTGCGATGGTTGTCATGAAATTATAATTTTAGGGTTGGAACGACGAGGGGAGTTGACCCTATACGGCTTGGGTGTCGTCGACGGTCTCCATTCTCAAGGGTTCAAACGCGGCGGCGCGCATTGGGCGCGCCCTCTGCTTCATCAACCCGCCGCCCCCGAAACAGGACTTCTCCAGAACTTTCCCAGTCGCCATGTTTGAAGACTTTTTTTTTTTTTGCTTTTTTTAATTTTGTTCGTCCTCTCCTTCCCACAACCACCTTTCTCCTCTGTTCCCGCGTGCCCGTTTCCCACCGGGACCAAATGCTAACATCTCACCTTCCGTTGCTGTGCCGGACCCGCAAAAGCACCTCCATCCAACGGTCGTAAAACTGCCATCCCACCTATTGGTCAGCCACGTACTACCCCCATCAGATGGTACCGCTGTTTCCCACGCGCAATGGTTGGGCCCACGACCTCCAAGCCAAGTCAACAAGTCATATATACTGGACCGGCTTCGACTCCGTCCAGGCAAAATCCCTCTATTTGTAGCCTTCTGTCGAGAGAGAGAGAGAGAGCAGGCAAGAACCAAGAAGAAAGAAGGGAGAAGGCCAGGATGAGGTGCTTGGCTTCCATTCGCTGCCTCTCCCTCCTCCTCCTCCTCTCGCTATTCTTATCTGCCTCCTTCGCGGCAAACTTCACCTGCAACGTCGGCCCCAACGCCACCTGCCGGGGGCTGGCCGGCTACGTCGTCCCCAACGCCACCACCTACGGCCGCATCCGAAGCCTCTTTCAGGTGGACACCCTCGCCTCCCTCCTCGGCGCCAACAACAAATCCCTCTCCACCCCCGCTACCCAGGCCGTCCCGGTCAACTCCACCGTCTTCGTGCCATTCCCCTGCCGCTGCGCCAACGGCACCGGGAAGTCGGATGGTGTCCCGGTCTACACCGTGACGGCCAACGACTCTGGCCTCGACGCCATCGCGCGGCACACCTTCGACCAGTTCGTGACCTACCAGGAGATCGCCGAGGCCAACAAGGATAAGATAACGAACGTCGACATCATCACCCCGGGAGAGGAGCTGTACATCCCCCTGCCATGTAGCTGCGATCCGGTGCAGGGCAAGGAGGTGGCGCACCTGGCGCATATCGTGGCCGCCGGGAGCTCCGTGTCGGAGATAGCGGAGGAGTTCGGGACCGATGTGAACACGCTGCTCCAGTTGAATGGGAACTTCGAACCCTCGAAGCTCCAGGCCGGCCAAATCCTCGATGTCCCTCTCACTGGTGAGTGGCTCTCCGTCCGACACCCATTTCCTGTCTTGCCTGCCTTCCTTAACTACAAGTCCACGTACTGTTCAACTCAACTCAACTCATCTCATCTCAACCGAACCTTAAACCCAAATGAGTCTGAGCTAGCTAATCATTAACATGAAACTACCGTACAAAATTTGTTTTTCAAGCTACCGACCAAATAGATTTGTTCCATAATACTATAAATCAAGCAAGACTCTAAATTTAAGACAATAAATTGTCAGCTCGCATCAGCAAGATCTAATTTTAAATGTTAGTCTGGATACTCATAGAAATAAAAATAAAAAAAAAAAAAGTTTATCTGGATATTGTGATTCTAATTATCTATCAAATACTCCAACCGGTTAAAAAGGTCTCGTATATTGCTGCCTTTTTTTGCCCTTTCTTTGACTTGATATAACTCATTCGACTTCCTAAAGCAAAATTTCTACAGTCAAGCATCCTACGATAATGAGTACCCAAAGTCAATGCTTATCTGAACCCATGAACAAAAGTCTCACGTTCAGCAATCTGCACATATATCACTGGTTCGGATTGGAGCAGCAAAATTATAAAGGTTTAATAAATAAAATTAAAATAATCGAAGGTTCCTGCTTGGATGTGTCAAGTTTTTCTCTGTTTTGGCGCTCCCCTGCTATTCTTGCAAGTCCTTTTTTGGAGGGAAATAAAAAAATATGTAACGGTAACATCCCTGTATGTATGTCTGGCTTTAGGGTTGAATTAGCTGGAGTTTATTCCATGATAGTAATTAGTAATGGATGCTTCTTTAGCAATTTTGGACTTTCTTATTGATAACCAGAAAAATTTTGGGTGTTCCAGTTTGTTCATCCTCAATTGTATCCACTTCTTTGGACTACGACTCTATGCGCCTCCCCCGTAACAGCTACGCACTCACCGCCAAGGACTGCGTCCTCTGCAGCTGCAACGCCGACACCTACCAGTGAGTCCTGCTACCCTTTTATGCTGTAACTAAGAAATACCCTATATCAGCACGATGATGAAATAGTCCGTTGTTAGATGTCAAGTTTGTAGTACTGATTATTTTTCACCATGAATTCAACTAGGTTGGACTGCAAACTAAACCAAAGCAGGAGCTCTGCGTGCCCTGCGGAACGATGTGCAGGAGATCGGCAAATCGGCAATGCATCCACCTCTGGATGCGAGATCACGACATGCGACTATGCCGGCTATACCAATTCTTCTGCAAATGGATTTGATATCCTTGCTGCTATCACCACCAACAAAACCATGTGCAACAGTAAGTACCAAGTAGTAGCAGCAGTAGTACTCCCGAGCGTATCATAGGCTTAAGGTTTTGATGTGCTTCAGATGGCAAATGGTCTAATTGGTGCATTTATTTGTGTTTCTGGATGAACAGACTCTCCGCCGGCTGGGATGGGACTGAAGGTGTCCAAGTGGGCAGGGCTTCTTATACTCCTTCACATGGCTTTGGGTTCTTGTGTCCTGTGACATGAGCACATATTATTGTTTCTCCAGTACGGTTGTTGCATCTTTTTTATTCCTGTAATTCTTATTATCTATCTTCTCTGATTCATGGACAATAAGTCTCTGGAAGTTTATATACTTCCAGCTCCCGAGCTGCATGAGGTTCTCAACAGAATAAAGATTTTCTCAAACTACATTTTTTGGTGCATTTTGCTAAGCTACTCTGAGGTGATAGAAAATGTTTGCAATAGCTGATCCGGAAGCTTCTTGTTGTTCATTTGATTAGGCAAGTTGGGTCACCAGATTATTAACCATATCTACCATTGCAAGCTTACAAGCAATGAGAATATAAGATGAAAAAAATGAAATATATGATCCAAAATCCAAAACAGAGCAGCAGTCCTCCAAAAATTGTAACTGCAGGGCGTCGATATATTAATTTATTTAATAAAAATGGTTTGGTAACGCAAAACCATAACTCAGAAAGCCATTCAGCTGGTGTGTACCATACTCTCTCATGACTCCTATTGCATCAAGGCTTCGTGGGTTGCTGATGTGGCTGCAAAGGAGCACCGACTCTAGGGATGAAGAAGGTGTCGGGAATCTGCAAGAGAAAGTCCATGCATCATAAGTTCTCCTACTAGGGATCCTTCAATACTTAAGTTAGCTGGAGCTTGATAGAATGGAGAGAGAGATTAGAGTAACATGACATAGCCTCATCTCAGCTTGAATTTATCTTGAGGATCCTCTTTTTTATTTCTTTATGTAAAGGACTGTCAAAATTTGTTATATCTTAGTCTTATAGGTTATGAGGATAGAAAATTCAGATTGTTAAATGTGGTTATTTATTATTACTATATTCTGGAGTTTGTTGGAAGATTTCAGTAATATCCACATAGCTAAGTAGACTAGTGGACTGTGGTCAGCTCACAACCAAGGGATCGGTCTAGATATATCCGTATTAGCATTGGTCATAGGATTTCTTCCCACTTTTCGGTGAGATCCCGATTTAGAGGTTGGCTCTTATCCGAGCTAAGAATCAGATGGAAGCTGGATCGCTTTGTCCTAGCTTATCGTGTGGTCCATGACTGAAGTTGTTGGTGGCGTCATTAAATTGCCAGACATACACCATCATTATTGTGGCTGATCAGAGGCAACTAGATGAGTTCCAAGGATCATGGCCGAGATGATATAATTCCGCAACAGCTTCATTGGAATTGGCATGATAAAATATGTCACATTATTAAGCAACATGAGTGGTGTAAGGCTGCTGAGTGCTACATAATATGTTGATCTATCCACAAACATGGGATAAGAATCAACATATATAGAGATATTGCAAATTGTGGTCTATGGATTGACAAAGCCCAACCAATAGGTTTATCACATTTGTAATATAATGCAATTTGGTTACTACCTTTATGCACTTAATTTGTGTTCTACTTTTATTAAACAATGCAAAATACTTTATTTTCTAAAATAAATTAATCTAAAAATTTAAATGCTCTGATAGTTGAAGAAATCCTGATTTTTCGGTCCAGGTTCGTTCAGATCTGATCAGATCAAGAGATATATTTCAAAAATTTTTTCTCTTGATCCCAATCAGATCTTGATATGTTTTCAGATCTGATTCTTATTATTTTAATAAAATAAAATTAAAAGATAAATTAAATCAAATTTAATTTACCTGATTTGGGTAATCCTATTACCCTGTTGATGATCCTGTTTGCAGCGGAAGGTTCTGGATCTTAGCCACGCAAGCGCCTGGCCTCTACCGGTATCCACTCGGGTTGGATCTGGAGATCCTCTTCTTCTCTATCACACCTCCAAAAATCAGATCTGGATCTGATCTGGAGGATCTTCAAAACTCTTTTGAAGATGAGCAGTCGTCCTTTGCAGCAGCGCAGCCTTCTTAGCTTTTGATCGCCTTTCTTTGATCTGAATCGCACCAACCAAGGTCCAAAACTCCTTTTGGACGTGGAGAGCAAGGGGAGAAGAGACTATGGCATGGAGAAGGAGGGGAGAGGCAGCCTTGGGGCATGTGGGAAACTATGATCTCAATCATATCTCTTACAATCTGAGTTGGGCGCAGGGTCTTATTTATAGACTAAGCTGTGATCCAACTCCTCTTCTTCCCAACCAATCACAACCCTTTGTGAAATCAGATCTAAATCTGATTGGTGGGAATAGAGTCCCCTGGATTCCTCCTTAGAGGGTGCCTAAGACCAGTCAAAGTTGGTTCTTAGAAGAACTCTAATTGGAATCCAAAAAGGAGATGGAGTCCTTGTCCAACAAGGACTCCTAGGCGCCTCCAACTTGGGCACACGCCTAGGGTGGCGTGCGCCCTTCTCCTTGCCAGGTTCTGGCAGGGGGACAGGCCCCCACCAGCTCTCCAATAGGTGCATGACATGTGGTCAAAAGTCAAAGTGTCAATGGTCAACGTTTGACCAGTCAAAGGTAGACTTTTGACCAAAGTCAAAGAACAAGAAATGGCAGGTGACCAAAAATGGCAGGTAATGTCTTACAAATAAGACAACCTTTTCTGACTTGGACAACCTCCAGTCAGACCATATGAAGGCCTCTGATTGAGCACAAACTCCTTTGGCTCAGACAGGACAACTTATTTATGATAGCAAAAGAAGAACGTTAGGTTCAATCGAGTGCTAGCACGATTTCCTTGAACCTAATTGAATCTCATTCAGATCAATTGAACTAGATCAGTTCAATTGATGATCACCAGATTCAAACCCTTGTTTGTGTGACCCAGTTAGGTTCAGTTCTGTATGGTAATGGGATATGTCATGATCTCTATCATCGACATCATCGAAACTCCTTTCGATGGATCAGAACTCTTCTGATTCGAACAGCTAGAATGATCGATCATCTAAATCATTCTAATTGCTCCCAAAATCCACCAGTGACACCTAGCAGTATATGGTGGCAACCCATCAGAGCTGAATGCGAACCTCTTGGTGCAGCTACCTGTGTGATTAAGTTCTTCTATCTTGAGCCCCGATCAGATTAGGGTTAAGGTGAACTCGTCAAACCCTAGTCTCTGTCATATGATGTAATCATTCGATTCGAGTCCAATGTGAAAATCTAAATAGAAACTCTTTCTATTATTTCACTCTACCATGGCCATGGATTTCTGGACTTGATTCTCATGATCATCATAGGGCTGCTCCTCTACCACCGAGGTAGATAGATTCCATCTTGATGCAATCCAGTTCCTACAATGAACATGCTATAGCCAACATACACCTCAGGGTTCCATATGGCTAGGAGACCGAGTAATGGTGTAGTCAAACTATAACACCCTCAAGGTGAACTGCCGATGCATCTCAGGTCAAAGAACCAGACACACTACTGCAGCATCGAGTCAGTCATTGACGAGAAGGTAGACTCCCTAATGACTACTCGAGGTGGTCACGCTCAGTGCCCTCGTTCTCTAACGAGTACCTGTACTCTCGCTCCGGTGTCTCCACACCGTAGACTCAAGACTCATCTACTAAAGAGAAGCGATTGTACACCAACCTTCCGGATCAATCACCATCCTCGTGATGATCCTATGGTCGGGAGCAATTTTATGAGTTAATAATGATTATTCATGTCTTAAATTTTCAACTCTTGAAAATATGAATTATCATTACCATTAACTCAAAGGATGTATCACAGACACTAAATACACATATGTGATAGAAAATAACCCATTTTATTGATTTTAGTCAAAATTATAATTTTGCCCCTAGAAGTGTATTACAAGTGTCAGCCAATTCTGGCTTCTAGGGCACATATATCTAACAATCTCCCACTTGTCCTAAAGCCAATTGGCTACAAGTCTAAGTCCCATCTTCTCAAGGTGGGCTTCGATCTTCTGCTGGCCCAACGGCTTTGTAAGTGGGTCTGCCACATTATCTGCGGAGTTGACTCTCTTGACCTCGACGTAACCCTTCTCGAGGTAATCGCGGATGAGGTGGTATCGCCGCTCAATGTGCTTGGATTTCTGGTGAGACCTCGGCTCCTTAGCAAGGGCTATGGCGCCATTGTTGTCGCAGTATAGAGGAATGGCATCTGATGGCATTACTCCAATTTCTGCAGCAAACTTCTTGTACCAGAATGCTTCCTTCGCAGCCTCTGATGCAGCGATATATTCTGCTTCCATGGTGGAATCTGCTATCACCGTTTGCTTGGAACTCTTCCAGCTGACAGCACCACCATTGCACACAAACAGACTCCCAGATGTCGACTTTCGATCATCTATATCGGACATGAAATCCGAGTCTGTGTATCCCTGGACTTGGAGTTCTCCATTACCAAAGACCAACATCATATCCTTAGTTCTTCTCAAGTACTTAAGGATACATTTCACAGAAGTCCAGTGTTCTTCACCTGGATTTGACTGATATCTGCTTGTGACACTCACAGCATGGGCTATATCAGGTCGTGTACATAGCATGGCATACATGAGGCTCCCTATTGCAGAAGCATAAGGGATCTTGCTCATGCGTTCTATTTCCTCAGGTGTGCTGGCACATCTTCTTGGAAAGATGAATACCATGTCTGAAGGGTATTAATCCCCTCTTAGAGTTTTCCATACTAAACCTCTTTAGTACTTTCCTCTATGTACATCTTCTGTGAAAGTCCTAGCATCCTATTCGGTCTATCCCTATAGACCTTAATTCCTAGAATAAAGGATGCTTCACCTAGGTCTTTCATGGAGAATTCCTTGGACAACCACATCTTGACTGATGTCAACATGGGAATATCATTCCCAATAAGGAGGATGTCATCCACGTACAATACGAGGAAGACAACAGCGCTCCCACTGACCCTTTTGAAAACACATGGTTCCTCTTCATTTTTGATGAAACCAAACTTTTTGATCACATCATTGAAACGAGTGTTCCAGCTCCGAGATGCTTGCTTAAGTCCATATATGGACCTTTGCAGCTTGCAAACCTTGTGATCAGTATCACTGGATGTGAAACCTAGCGGCTGTTCCATATAGATATCTTCCTCAAGATATCCATTTAAGGAATGCCGTTTTCACGTCCATTTGCCATATTTCATAATCGAAATAGGCTGCAACAGCAAGCAATGTGCGGATGGATTTTAGCATAGCCTACTGGGGAAAAGGTATCCTGATAGTCAATGCCTTCGCGTTGACTATAACCTTTTGCCACCTAGTCTAGCCTTGAATGTCTCCACATTCCCATCTGCACCAATCTTTCTCTTGAAGATCCATTTACACCCAATAGGTACTATACCTTCTGGTGGATCTACCAAGGTCCAGACTTGGTTTGAGTGCATCGAGTCAATTTCTGACTGCATTGCCTCTAGCCATTTCTCGGAGTCGATATCTGATATCGCCTCGTTGTAGGTTTTGGGATCATCACCATGAGCACCATTACCTACGAGGAACATTTTCCTCTACATCCTCTGAAATAATACCTAAGTATCTTTCAGGGGGACGGGAAACTCTTTCCGATCTACGAGGTGGAGGAGGTAGTGTTCTTATTGGCTCAACCTGATTTGGTTCCAACTTGGTCCTTAGCTCGTTCTGCTTGTGAGACTTTCTCATCAAGCTTGATCTGCTTTCCAATGCCGCTATCTTGAATAAACTATTTTTCAAGAAAGATGGCATGTCGACTCACAATCACATTGTGGTCTTCTGGAATGTAGAAATAGTATCCTAATGACTCTTTAGGATATCCTATGAATCGAGCTCTAAAGGACCTAAACTCTAACTTGTCCGCTTGTTGTCTTTTGACATGAGCCGGACAACCCCAAATTCTGAGATGACTCAGACTTGGTTTCTTACCGTGCCATATCTCATACGGTGTGGTAGGAACGGTTTTAGAGGGAACCCTATTCAGTAGATAAGATTGAAGTTAACAATGAGTGTCCCCAAAGAAAATCAGGGAGGTCTGTGAAGCTCATCATGGATCGAACCATATCCAATAGAGTCCGATTTCTCCATTCTGAAACCCCGTTGAGTTGAGGTGTTCCTGGTGGAGTCCATTGAGAGACTATGCCATTTTCCTTGAGATAGTCTAGGAATTCCCGGCTAAGGTATTCACCTCCTCGATCTGATCGAAGAACCTTAATGGGTTTTTCCAGTTTGTTTTTCTACTTCATGTCTGAATTCTTTGAACTTTTCAAAAGCTTCAGACTTGTGTCTCATAAGATACACATACCCATACCTAGACAGATCATCGGTAAAGGTAATGAAGTAGACAAAATTGCCTCTAGCCGGCACATCAAATGGGCCGCACACATCAGTATGTACTAGGGCAAGGAGATCTGTGGCCCTCTCCCCATGTCCAACAAAAGGGAGTTTAGTCATTTTGCCTTGAAGACAAGATTCACAAGTTGGATATGACTCAAAAGTCAATGGACTCAATAGCCCATTTTTCTCCAATTTGTTGATCCTATCTTCTGCTATATGACCTAATCTCAGGTGCCATAGATATCTGTCGTTTGGACTATCCCTAGGTCGTTTGGCATTCACGTTTTGCTCGATAGTTAGAACAGGTACATCAATATGTAGCTGATAAAGACCATTAATAAGGAAACCATTTGCAATTTTATTTCTTTCATAAAGAATGTTACAATGGTCCTTAAAGAAGGTGATCACATAACCTTCTTGTGCTAAGCATGAAACAGAAATCAAATTCCTGCTAGCTGCAGGCACATAATAACAGTCTTTCAAAACTAAGTCTAAACCAGATGGTAATCGAAGAGGGTATGTTCCCACGGCTACTGCAGCAACTCTTGCTCCATTACCGATGCGTAGGATCATGTCTCCATCCCTCAGCCTCCTGCTATCCTCAAGACCCTGCATAGAAGTGCACAGATGAGCACTAGAACCAGAGTCAAGCACCCAACTGGATGCAGAAGAAACCGTAAGGTTAGACTCAATAACGAGCATACCTCCAGAAGGACCTTCCTTCTTGTTCTTCAGGGTGGCCAGGTAAGTAGGGCAGTTCCGCTTCCAATGGCCGTCGCTGTTGCAATGGAAACACTTTCCTTTGCCATCGGCCTTTTTCTTCGGATTCTGCCTTCTTCTTCTTTGATCCTTCCACCTTTTGCTTTTTCACAGACTTCTTTTTCTTTCCATAAGACTTTCTTTTGGAAGAAGTCCGTTCCATAGCAAGAACTGAGCCTTTAGAACCTTTCATAGAAAGCTCAGCGGTAACCAGCATATTCATTAATTCGGCCAAGGAATTTTGAAGTTTATGCATGTGGTAATTCATGATGAATTGCCCATATGCATCAGTCAAGGATTGCAGAATAATATCGTTCTGCAGGTCCAAGTCCTAACTTCACACCGAGCTTCTCAAGCTCTTCCATGTCCTTGATCATTGTCAGACAGTGATCTTGGACTGACTGCCCATCACGCATCTTAGCCTTAAAAAGTCATTTTCGTGACTTGATATTTGGCTGCGCGACTCTGTTCACCAAACATCTCCTGCAGGTGAGCCAACATTTGGCGAGCAGTCCCGATATCCTCATGTTGGCGCTGGAGCTCATCAGACATCGAGCCCAACATGTAATATCTGGCCTTATTATCTTCGTCAATCCATTTTTCCAGAGACGCTCTCTGTTCAACAGATGGACGGGCTGGTAAGGTGGGAGGGTCCTGGTCCAAAACATGGGTTAACTTCTCGGAACCCAAAATAATTTTGTAGTTCCTGAGCCAATCTTTATAATTGGGTCCGTCAGTCTATGTGTGTCCAGGATACGTGCCAATGGGTTGGACGCAGACATTTTCCTGTAGAGAGTCAAAGATTCTAGTTAGATACTGTAATTTTGACTTGACCAATTTATTTAGGGATTTTATTTTTAAACAAATTAGCTCCCACTATTTTCTCGGATCCCTACACTCCCTCTGTAGAGATGCAAAAATCTCCATGATTAATGATTTCTAGTGGGTGGTGCGGTCTCACCAACTGACTCATCACCTCACCTAACAGTTATTGGTGATGGGTTAGCCAATGAGTGAACAACTCTTGTTCAATGATTCTCTAATCATGGTGCACCCAAACTTGGTCTCTAATTCATGAATCTCACCGTATCCGAAATATTGATCCACTCCTTAGTTAAGTCAGACCCACCATTTGCATAGACTGGGTTCCTAATTGAGTCTCTCACCGTATCCGAAATATTGAGCCCAACTCATCCTCCAGCCCATAGCATCCAATGCCTAATAGACATGGTTGCATCTTCCCGGTGCAACTGAGCCACTGTATCCAGCCGAGAACAATCAACCCCGGGAAGGGCCCGCACATCTACAATGGTGGAAGACCTCAGACTTAATCTTTTCTTAGGGAGAATTGATTCAGGTCTCATTAAACTAGACTTGGCTTAGTCATAACAATTATGACTAACCTAGTGGCATGGGTTAGCTCGGATTATTGACCACCTCAGATCAGAACTGTGTCAACAGATATGGCCAGGTAAGTGAGACCGGTGGAAGGAATATGCCATTAACTCGTACAAGAACGCATTCAGGTCGAGTAGCTTCCAATTAAAAACCAGTCGGTCGTATGTGCCAAACTTACCTTAGACACCAAATTGTTGAGTCAGAACCAATTGGGTTAGCCTACAATCCAGACTCTAACCTCTGAGCCTAATTAGGTCTTGCTTGATCGTGACTCGATCTTGACCCAGACTTAATCCTATTAGGCTGGTCAATTTAAGCATTGTTGATCCCATCTAACCAACTCTTGATTCGGTTTGATCAACCGCTTAGACCTAATTGAGCTACCCAAGCCCGAACCCAGTATTATGAATATGTCTTAGATCTGAAATTCTCAATTTTAGACCTAATTAATATTCCATAAACTTAATTCTTAATTAAGTAGGGTTCATAAACAAAATATGCACAATAAATCCTAGGGTTTCAGGATCTAGGGTTTTGCAGAAAGTAAGTTTTGGGTTTCTGATTAAGGACGAACACGCAGCACCCCTACACATCATAAGAACACCCCATCGAATGGGAAGAGAGGGCCTTTAAACCCTTCTTCGTTCTTATGACCGGACGGCCAAGAGGAACGCCTTAATCAGGAACATTCAATACTATAAAACAATATCAGATCTATATCATATATCTCATATATAAAGTAGATCTAATCATGGCATATTTTGCATACATCTCATGTATCAAATCATGCATATTTTTCAGATCTAAATTATCTCATAATAATCTAAAAAATTAGATTTAAATTGATCTAATCAAAATAAATTCTAATCTAGACAATTATGTAGAACTATTCTACAACTAGTCTAGACATGCATCAATCATATCTCATATGATATTTAAAATTAAATAATTTTTATTTGCTATTTTTTAGATGTTATTATAACACTTATAATATCAAAAAATAGTAAATAAAAGATCTAAAATATGATTTAATCAGATTAAATCAAAAACATGCAAGACTATTCTATAGAACTATTCTATTCTAGAACTAGTCATGCATATCTTCTAATCTTAGATCCAAATTCATTTAATTTTAATTTTTTCTGATTTCAGATCTGATCACATCTCATGTGACATCTAAAATCAATTATTTTTTAATTAAAATAAATTTAAAATTCAGATCTAAATAATTTTAGAACCATGGCTCTGATACCAGTTGAAGGGAAAATCCTGATTTTTCCCGGTCCAGGTTCGTTCAGATCTGATCAGATCAAGAGATATATTTCAAAAATTTTTCTCTTGATCCCAATCAGATCTTGATATGTTTTAGATCTGATTCTTATTATTTTAATAAAATAAAATAAAAAAGATAAATTAAATCAAATTTAATTTACCTGATTTGGGTAATCCTA
>QRFJ01000562.1:82276-178394 GCA_006176705.1 Cocos nucifera
TCTGCTTCCATGGTGGAATCTGCTATCACCGTTTGCTTGGAACTCTTCTAGCTGATAGCTCCACCATTGCACACAAACAGACTCCCAGATGTCGACTTTCGATCATCTATATCGGACATGAAGTCCGAGTCTGTGTATCCCTGGATTAGGAGTTCTCCATTACCAAAGACCAACATCATATCCTTAGTTCTTCTCAAGTACTTAAGGATACATTTCACAGAAGTCCAGTGTTCTTCACCTGGATTTGACTGATATCTGCTTGTGACACTCACAGCATGGGCTATATCAGGTCGTGTACATAGCATGGCATACATGAGGCTCCCTATTGCAAAAGCATAAGGGATCTTGCTCATGCGTTCTATTTTCTCAGGTGTGCTAGGGCACATCTTCTTGGAAAGATGAATACCATGTCTGAAGGGTATTAATCCCCTCTTAGAGTTTTCCATACTAAACCTCTTTAGTACTTCCTCTATGTACATCTTCTGTGAAAGTCCTAGCATCCTATTCGGTCTATCCCTATAGACCTTAATTCCTAGAATAAAGGATGCTTCACCTAGGTCTTTCATGGAGAATTCCTTGGACAACCACATCTTGACTGATGTCAACATGGGAATATCATTTCCAATAAGGAGGATGTCATCCACGTACAATACGAGGAAGACAACAGCGCTCCCACTGACCCTTTTGAAAACACATGGTTCCTCTTCATTTTTGATGAAACCAAACTTTTTGATCACATCATTGAAACGAGTGTTCCAGCTCCGAGATGCTTGCTTAAGTCCATATATGGACCTTTGCAGCTTGCAAACCTTGTGATCAGTATCACTGGATGTGAAACCTAGCGGCTGTTCCATATAGATATCTTCCTCAAGATATCCATTTAGGAATGCCATTTTCACGTCCATTTGCCATATTTCATAATCGAAATAGGCTGCAACAGCAAGCAATGTGCGGATGGATTTTAGCATAGCTACTGGAGAAAAGGTATCCTGATAGTCTATGCCTTCGCATTGACTATAACCTTTTGCCACCAATCTAGCCTTGAATGTCTCCACATTCCCATCTGCACCAATCTTTCTCTTGAAGATCCATTTACATCCAATAGGTACTATACCTTCTGGTGGATCTACCAAGGTCCAGACTTGGTTAGAGTGCATCGAGTCAATTTCTGACTGCATTGCCTCTAGCCATTTCTCAGAGTCGATATCTGATATCGCCTCGTTGTAGGTTTTGGGATCATCACCATGAGCACCATTACCTACGAGGAACATTTTTTCTACATCCTCTGAAACAATACCTAAGTATCTTTCAGGGGGACGGGAAACTCTTTCCGATCTACGAGGTGGAGGAGGTAGTGTTCTTATTGGCTCAACCTGATTTGGTTCCACTTGGTCCTTAGCTCGTTCTGCTTGTGAGACTTTCTCATCAAGCTTGATCTGCTTTCCAATGCCGCTATCTTGAATAAACTATTTTTCAAGAAATATGGCATGTCGACTCACAATCACATTGTGGTCTTCTGGAATGTAGAAATAGTATCCTAATGACTCTTTAGGATATCCTATGAATCGAGCTCTGAAGGACCTAAATTCTAACTTGTCCGCTTGTTGTCTTTTGACATGAGCCGGACAACCCCAAATTCTGAGATGACTCAGACTTGGTTTCTTACCGTGCCATATCTCATACGGTGTGGTAGGAACGGTTTTAGAGGGAACCCTATTCAGTAGATAGATTGAAGTTAACAATGAGTGTCCCCAAAAAAAATCAGGGAGGTCTGTGAAGCTCATCATGGATCGAACCATATCTAATAGAGTCTGATTTCTCCATTTTGAAATCCCATTGAGTTGAGGTATTCCTGGTGGAGTCCATTGAGAGACTATGCCATTATCCTTGAGATAGTCTAGGAATTCCCTGCTAAGGTATTCACCTCCTCGATCTGATCGAAGAACCTTAATGGGTTTTCCTGTTTGTTTTTCTACTTCATGTCTGAATTCTTTGAACTTTTCAAAGGCTTCAGACTTGTGTCTCATAAGATACACATACCCATACCTAGACAGATCATCGGTAAAGATAATGAAGTAGACAAAATTGCCTCTAGCCGGCACATCAAATGGGCCGCACACATCAGTATGTACTAGGGCAAGGAGATCTGTGGCCCTCTCCCCATGTCCAACAAAAGGGAGTTTGGTCATTTTGCCTTGAAGACAGGATTCACAAGTTGGATATGACTCAGAAGTCAATGGACTCAATAGCCCATTTTTCTCCAATTTGTTGATCCTATCTTCTGCTATATGACCTAATCTCAAGTGCCATAGATATCTATCATTTGGACTATCCCTAGGTCGTTTGGCATTCACGTTTTGCTCGATAGTTAGAACAGGTACATCAATATGTAGCTGATAAAGATCATTAATAAGGAAACCATTTGCAATTTTATTTCTTTCATAAAGAATGTTACAATGGTCCTTAAAGAAGGTGATCACATAACCTTCTTGTGCTAAGTATAAAATAGAAATCAAATTCCTACTGGCTACAGGCACAAAATAACAGTCTTTCAAAACTAAATCTAAACCGGATGGTAATCATAGAGGATATGTTTCCACGGCTACTACAGCAACTCTTGCTCCATTACCAACACGTAAGATCATTTCTCCATCCCTCAGCCTCCTGCTATCCTCAAGATCCTGCATAGAAGTGCACAGATGAGCACTAGAACCAGAGTCAAGCACCCAACTGGATGTAGAAGAAACCGTAAGGTTAGACTCAATAACGAGCATACCTCCAGAAGGACCTTCCTTCTTGTTTTTCAGGGTGGCCAGGTAAGTAGGGCAGTTCCGCTTCCAATGGCCGTCGCTGTTGCAATGGAAACACTTTCCTTTGCCATCGGCCTTTTTCTTCGATTCTGTCTTCTTCTTCTTTGATCCTTCCACCTTTTGCTTTTTCACATACTTCTTTTTCTTTCCATAAGACTTTCTTTTGGAAGAAGTCCGTTCCATAGCAAGAACTGAGCCTTTAGAACCTTTCATAGAAAGCTCAGCGGTAACCAGCATATTCATTAACTCGGCCAAAAAATTCTGAAGTTTATGCATGTGGTAATTCATGATGAATTGCCCATATGCATCAGTCAAGGATTGCAGAATGATATCGTTCTGCAGGTCCAAGTCCAACTTCACACCGAGCTTCTCAAGCTCTTCCATGTCCTTGATCATTGTCAGACAGTGATCTTGGACTGACTGCCCATCATGCATCTTAGCCTTAAAAAGTCGTTTTGTGACTTGATATTTGGCTGCGCGACTCTGTTCACCAAACATCTCCTGCAGGTGAGCCAACATTTGGCGAGCAGTCCCGATATCCTCATGTTGGCACTGGAGCTCATCAGACATCGAGCCCAACATGTAATATCTGGCCTTATTATCTTCGTCAATCCATTTTTCCAGAGATGCTCTCTGTTCAACAGATGGACGGGCTGATAATGTGGGAGGGTCCTGGTCCAAAACATGGGTTAACTTCTCGAAACCCAAAATAATTTTGTAGTTCCTGAGCCAATCTTTATAATTGGGTCCGGTCAGTCTATGTGTGTCCAGGATACGTGCCAATGGGATTGGACGCAGACATATTCCTGTAGAGAGTCAAAGATTCTAGTTAGATACTATAATTTTGACTTAACCAATTTGTTTAGGAATTTTATTTTTAAATAAATTAGCTTCCACTATTTTCTCGGATCCCTACACTCCCTCTGTAGAGATGCGAAAATCTTCATGATTAATGATTTCTAGTGGGTGGTGCGGTCTCACCAACTTGACTCATCACCTCACCTAACAGTTATTGGTGATGGGTTAGCCAATGAGTGAACAACTCTTGTTCAATGATTCTCTAATCATGGTGCACCCGAACTTGGTCTCTAATTCATGAATCTCACCGTATCCAGAATATTGATCCACTCCTTAGTTAAGTCAGACCCACCATTTGCATAGACTGGGTTCCTAATTGAGTCTCTCACCGTATCCGAAATATTGAGCTCAACTCATCCTCCAGCCCATAGCATCCAATGCCTAATAGACATGGTTGCATCTTCCCGGATGCAACTGAGCCATTGTATCCAGCCGAGAACAATCAACCCCAGGAAGGGCCCACACATCTACAATGGTGGAAGACCTCAGACTTAATCTTTTCTTAGGGAGAATTGATTCAGGTCTCATTAAACTAGACTTGGCTTAGTCATAACAATTATGACTAACCTAGTGGCATGGGTTAGCTCGGATTATTGACCACCTCAGATCAGAACTGTGTCAACAGATATGGCCAGGTAAGTGAGATCGGTGGAAGGAATATGCCATTAACTCGTACAAGAACGCATTCAGGTCGAGTAGCTTCCAATTAAAAACCAGTCGGTCGTCTATGCCAAACTTACCTTAGACACCAAATTGTTGAGCCAGAACCAATTGGGTTAGCCTACAATCCAGACTCTAACCTCTGAGCCTAATTAGGTCTTGCTTGATCGTGACTCGATCTTGACCCAGACTTAATCCTATTAGGCTGGTCAATTTAAGCATTGTTGATCCCATCTAACCAACTCTTGATTCGGTTTGATCAACCGCTTAGACCTAATTGAGCTACCCAAGCCTCGAACCCAGTATTATGAATATGTCTTAGATCTAAAATTTTAATTTTAAACCTAATTAATATTTCATAAACTTAATTCTTAATTAAGTAGGGTTCATAAACAAAATATGCATAATAAATCCTAGGGTTTCAGGATCTAGGGTTTTGCAGAAAGTAAGTTTTGGATTTCTGATTAAGGACGAACATGCAGCACCCCTACATATCATAAGAACACCCCATCGAATGGGAAGAGAGGGCCTTTAAATCCTTCTTCGTTCTTATGACCGGACGGCCAAGAGGAACGCCTTAATCAGGAACATTCAATACTACAAAATAATATCAGATCTATATCATATATCTCATATATAAAGTAGATCTAATCATGGCATATTTTGCATACATCTCATGTATCAAATCATGCATATTTTCAGATCTAAATTATCTCATAATAATCTAAAAAATTAGATTTAAATTGATCTAATCAAAATAAATTCTAATCTAGATAATTATGTAGAACTATTCTACAACTAGTCTAGACATGCATCAATCATATCTCATATGATATTCAAAAATTAAATAATTTTTATTTGCTATTTTTCAGATGTTATTATAACACTTATAATATCAAAAAATAGTAAATAAAAAGATCTAAAATATGATTTAATCGGATTAAATCAAAAATATGCAAGAATATTCTATAGAACTATTCTATTCTAGAACTAGTCATGCATATCTTCTAATCTTAGATCCAAATTATTTAATTTTAATTTTTTTTTCTGATTTTAGATCTGATCACATCTCATGTGACATCTAAAATCAATTATTTTTTAATTAAAATAAATTTAAAATCAGATCTAAACAATTTAGAACCATGGCTCTGATACCAGTTGAAGGGAAAATCCTGATTTTCGGTCCAGGTTCGTTCAGATCTGATCAGATCAAGAGATATATTTCAAAATTTTTTTCTCTTGATCCCAATCAGATCTTGATATGTTTCAGATCTGATTCTTATTATTTTAATAAAATAAAATTAAAAGATAAATTAAATCAAATTTAATTTACCTGATCTGGGTAATTCTATTACCCTATTGATGATCTTATTTGCAGCGGAAGGTTCTGGATCTTAGCCACGCAAGCGCCTGGCCTCTACCGGTATCCACTCGGGTTGGATCTGGAGATCCTCTTCTTCTCTATCACACCTCCAAAAAAGATCATCAGATCTGGAGGATCTTCAAAACTCTTTTGAAGATGAGCAGTCATCCTTTGCAGCAGCGCAGCCTTCTTGCTTTTGATCGCCTTTCTTTGATCTGAATCGCACCAACCAAGGTCCAAAACTCCTTTTGGACATGGAGAGCAAGAGAAAAAGAGACTATGGCATGGAGAAGGAGGGGAGAGGCAGCCTTGGGGCATGGGGAAACTATGATCTTATCATATCTCTTATTGTTGTTACAATCTGAGTTGGGTACAGGGTCTTATTTATAGACTAGCTGTGATCCAACTCCTCTTCTTTCCAACCAATCACAACCCTTTGTGAAATCAGATCTAAATCTGATTGGTGGGAATAGAGTCCCCTGGATTCCTCCTTAGAGGGCGCCTAAGACCAGTCAAAGTTGGTTCTTAGAAGAACTCTAATTGGAATCCAAAAAGGAGATGGAGTCCTTGTCCAACAAGGACTCCTAGGCGCCTCCAACTTGGGCACACGCCTAGGGTGGCGTGCGCCCTTCTCCTTGCCAGGTTCTGGCAGGGGGACAGGCCCCCACCAGCTCTCCAATAGGTGCATGACATGTGGTCAAAAGTCAAAGTGTCAATGGTCAATATTTGACCAGTCAAAGGTAGACTTTTGACCAAAGTCAAAGAACAAGAAATGGCAGGTGACCAAAAATGGCAGGTAATGTCTTACAAATAAGACAACCTTTTCTGACTTGGACAACCTCCAGTCAGACCATATGAAGGCCTCTGATTGAGCACAAACTCCTTTGGCTCAGATCAGGACAACTTATTTATGATAGTAAAAGAAGAACGTTAGGTTCAATCGAGTGCTAGCACGATTTCCTTGAACCTAATTGAATCTCATTCAGATCAATTGAACTAGATCAGTTCAATTGATGATCACCAGATTCAAACCCTTGTTTGTGTGATCCAGTTAGGTTCAGTTCTGTATGGTAATGGGATATGTCATGATCTCTATCATCGACATCATCGAAACTCCTTTCGATGGATCAGAACTCTTCTGATTCGAACAGCTAGAATGATCGATCATCTAAATCATTCTAATTGCTCCCAAAATCCACCAGTGACACCTAGCAGTATATGGTGGCAACCCATCAGAGCTGAATGCGAACCTCTTGGTGCAGCTACCTATGTGATTCAGTTCTTCTATCTTGAGCCCCGATCAGATTAGGGTTAAGGTGAACTCGTCAAACCCTAGTCTCTGTCATATGATGTAATCATTCGATTCGAGTCCAATGTGAAAATCTAAATAGAAACTCTTTCTATTATTTCACTCTACCATGGCCATGGATTTCTGGACTTGATTCTCATGATCATCATAGGGCTACTCCTCTACCACCGAGGTAGATAGATTCCATCTTGATGCAATCCAGTTCCTACAATGAACATGTCATAGCCAACATACACCTCAGGGTTTCCATATGGCTAGGAGACCGAGTAATGGTGTAGTCAAACTATAACACCCTCAAGGTGAACTGCCGATGCATCTCAGGTCAAAGAACCAGACACACTACTGCAGCATCGAGTCAGTCATTGACGAGAAGGTAGACTCCCTAATGACTACTCGAGGTGGTCACGCTCAGTGCCCTCGTTCTCTAACGAGTACCTGTACTCTCGCTCCGGTGTCTCCACACCGTAGACTCAAGACTCATCTACTAAAGAGAAGCGATTATACACCAACCTTCTGGATCAATCACCATCCTCGTGATGATCCTATGGTCGGGAGCAATTTATGAGTTAACAATGATTATTCATGTCTTAAATTTTCAACTCTTGAAAATATGAATTATCATTACCATTAACTCAAAGGATGTATCACAGACACTAAATACACATATGTGATAGAAAATAACCCATTTATTACTTTTAGTCAAAATTACAATTTTGCCCCTAGAAGTGTATTACTAGTGTCAGCCAATTCTGGCTTCTAGGGCACATATATCTAACAAGAATATCATATTTTTTTCTAGAAATCATAAAAAGAGAATGATATTTTCATCACTGAAAATTTCTGACATGCATTTAATATTTATAGTTCTATTTTTTTATTTAAAATTTTAAATAATAAAAATATTCTTCTATTTTTGAAAAAAATTTGTTATCCTATGCTATATTATGACATCCTATATTCAAATTATGACTTCTTGCATGAGATGTTATAATTTGATCATAAAAAAATCAAAAAATAAAAAAAATTATTTTTATTATTTAAAAATTTTATAAATTTTTAATAATAAAAATATATTTTTTTAATAATTTTTTAGAAAAATTATGATATCATGTGCAGAAAGTCATAATTTTAATATAGGATGTCATGATATCGATATAAAATGTTGTAATTTTTTTTAAAATTTATTATTTTAAATTTTAAAAAATTTATAAATATTAAATATATATTAAAAAATAATGATTATATTTTTTAATAAGATAAAATGATATATTTTTTTCTACACCATATAAGGCGCACAAAAATTTTTTCAAGATGTCTCGTGTTTATCCACGACCGTGAAATCAGGTTTTGGACGGTAGCATTGAACGGTCTTTCGTTTGGCAACCATTTCAGTCCTGGTTTGGGCAGTTTGAACGATCCATCCACAGCATCAACACAGCGTAGAAAACAAAGAGGAAGATAAGCAAAGGAGAGAGAAAGAATTTTTATTTTTGAAATAATTATTAGATGTACAATTCAATCAATGAGGGTACGGCAGAATGGAGCACAATGGACTTTGACAGGAGTACGATGGGTTTCTTTGGTCTTGAAAATCCACCGTATTTCTGGAGGACTCGCTGGTATGTCCAGCTTAATCAATTTTTCAGTGCCAACCAACAAATTCGGTCCAGATCATCGTATCTTTTACATTTCTTTATTTATAATCTCGTTCGACCAATAAACTTTGGCTACTGAGATTTAATTATTTCATGTTCTTTTATAGGAGCTGTATGTTTCTTCTTTTTTTTTTTTTTCCTCACAAGTCGTTATCGATGGCTTTTATTTTAATTTCTTCTTTGAAAACGATCCTCACATTAAAAATCATAATATAAATATTAGAATCATTTTGGTACCATGACCTTAATGTCTAACATAAAGCACGTTAAGTTTCAAAGTTTGATGTTTGTCATGGACTGAGTACCAATATATACTTCCCAAACAAAGATGTAAAAACCAGCATGAGATCCCATTCGCGAGGGCAAGGGTGCGTCTTACGAGGAAATTTCCTGCCCCTGTGATAAAATTAATGTCCATGCTAGCGTCTAATTGTTCAGAACATGACTAGAAGAGCATGTCATGTTCCTTGTAATATGGCATTTTGCATTTGTTAGTGCTTAAATGAATGAGTCAAGGAGAGTGGATCTCCATGTCTCTAATTTCAGAAAAGAAAACCATTTGAATTATTCATCTGATGGATAAAAGAATGGCATGAGACTTTCAACTGGCTCAGGTAGCAAAATTACTGGATATATTGTATACAAATGACCCGGTTTTAAATTCATTGGTCACCTAGATGCTACTATTTTGCTGTCCCATTCCCTGCTACGTTCCTTGTCCCATGTGGTGATGGTTTTGAATGTGTTTTTGACACGTGCATTCTTGAATTATCGTATGTTTTGTGTAAAAGATAGCATAGCCTCCTGGTGAAAATCTTTGTTTTCAAGCACGAGATCATGGGGGAATTTTGCCAAAAATTAAACTTGGCCCCTTGTTATAATCCATTTGGACTTACTTGGTGTTGCCCATAGTACAAATTGGACGGATTCATTTCTCTAGGCCTGTTTGGATTGAGTTAGGTTTGCTCCAAAATGGCTGTTTTAGGTAAACATTAAATCTGCTTAATTGATCAGATCTACTGATGATCTTGGTGTAATAATCTCATTTTTTTGGCCCATAGGCCGGCCTGAAGAGGCTCGGACCCATAGCTCGCATGTGCTCGGCACATGCTCATAGGAGAAGAAGGCTGTGGTTCGGAGTTGCTTTCTCTCCCAACTTTGGCTGAAAGTCCTAGGGCAACCCAAAAACTATACTAAAGCCCAAGGACCTCGTTCTCCTCCTCTGGATTTCATTGATGATTTCTTGAGAGATTGCCATCAATTACCTAGATTTTCTTCGAGTTTTCTCCTTAGATTCTGTCGAAAATATATCATCAGATCACCATGTTAGCCTTGTTGGACCCAAGTAAAGAACCTAAGCCCTTGATCCCCACTCTTTCCTAATCTCATGGCTGTCATTCCACCTTGATTGGAGCCAATGAATTGCTAGAAATCCAAGTTGAAACAAGTCAGTTATTTTTTCATTGTTCACAACCACCGGCCACCGGTTTGGGTCGATCTTCATCGCTTTTTCTACATACCATCAAGGCCTTACATCGAGGTAGTGTTCATTGGTAGGTGAGTTAGTTCTGGAAAGAAAACAAAAAATTAGAAAGAAGAAAAGGGCCAAACCTTGATCCTTTGCTTCTTCTTATTCCTCCTATTTTTTCTTCCATTTTGGCTGATCATCAAGTGCCATTGCCCCTACCGATAGCCATTGGTTGTCCCATTTCTTTGTTTGAAAAAGGAGAGGGAAGGAAAGTTCCCCTATTTTGAAGAACAAGGACAAGAGAATTCTCTCTTCCCTTTCTTCTCTTTATCTTCTTTCTCTTTCTTTCCTCTCGCTCTACCTGTTTTTCTCTTTAGTTGGATCGAAAGATTTATGAGAGATGGATTCCGAAAACTTGATGGTACACCCCTCATGAAACCCTAGAGGGTTTTGGACTAGCTCTTTATAACCATTTAATATGTTGACCTCCACCTGATTAGACCCGAGCATCCTTGAACTTCATTATTAATGACCTTATCTTGCCCTTCTTGCTCTGATGTGACTCATCCAAAGCTAAACCACCTGGGCTATTGGATGCTATTACCTAGATTGTTGCATCCTTGATTTGCTCTACAATTGCTTCTAATCATTATAATTAAATTCCTAGATATTGATTCGATGCTATAGGGGTGTAGTCAATCAGATGAGAAGATGTTGAGCAAGGGGAATTACACTTAATCCCTAAATATTTATTTATCAATTAGTCATGTGTTAGGGTTGAGAAAATTGGGATTAAGAGTAATACAAATATTAGAGCGAGGTTTGGAAATAGGATTTCAATAATAATTTATTATTTTTTATGCTGATATATGATTCATTAAGGAGGAGTTGGATTTATCCAGATTAATTGGATATGCTAGGCATGGACTAGTAAATATTATGGTGAGTTTGTCATCAGTAGAAATAAGAATTTATATACATGATTACCATTATATATATATATATATATATATATATATATATATATATATATATATAATTTAGTTGATTTTGTCATTAATAGAGGCAAGAATTTATGTACATGATCATTATTATACGTATATCATTTGCATTATTGGATTTATATCACTGGTTTCATATTATTGGATTTGTATTGATAGTTTTGACTTTGTGAAGACCATATCATTTTTATATGATTTTTTGGCATAAATATATTATATGTTGATTATTATATATGTACATCAATGCTTGATGATACGGTTCTATCGCTATGATATGTTTATCTTGTACATATTATTAAATTAAAAATGATTTAATGAAATCAATATATAATAATTTGATTAATAAAAAAATAGTTTGGACTAATATCATCGTAGAATAGCCTTTATAAGTTTATGCATAGGATAGGTTCTATGAGCTCATACGTGGATAGTCTATTGGAGCTCATGCTTAGGCTTCTACAAGCTTATGCATGGGATAGCCTCCATTAGGGGTGTGCATTTAGTTTTTTTAGTTCAAACCGAATTAAAATTTTGAAAAATCAAACTTTTGAATTTGTATTTTATAGAACCAAAAATTAAATTGAAGTAGCCTAAAACCAAACAAATCAAACCAAAATAATTTTGATTTTATAATTTGGTTTTGGGCTTCTCGATGCCAAGCTTTTGATTTCATTTGAGCTTATTAATTTTTTTAATAATTTTATTATTTGGATTGCAAAATTGCACTTTGATTGCAAAATTGCACTTGGGCTTAGGCTAGGTGGACCATGATAGGTGCCAGCTTCTTGAAACTTTGAACAAAAAAATACAAAACATTTCATGTCCCATATGGAGGGAATCTCGCTTCACTCGACAGTACAAATATCTAATAGAGAATTGAGTTCATTATTGAGAATGGTGTCTTAAAATTAATCGTTTAGCTTATAGATGATTGAGTTCATTCTTGTAATTATATATGAATCATATATTGTTGACCCTATGATTGATTTTGATGATTGCCAAACTTTAAGTGTTTGAGTATTTAACCATGTGTTTCATAAGTGGATGTAGGTCTTTTTAGGTGTTCAAATTGAAGAATTAATTGAAGAAAGATCTATACAAAAATTACCAAGTCAAGAATTTCAAAGAAGTTATTTTTTGAGTTTTAGACTTAGTGGTATCGACCCCAAAGCTAAAGGTGTTGACCCTTGCTATGAAATGAAGCAAAAATGTAAAGATTTCAAAGTTTAAGAAGGCCAGGTGTTGATCCCTAGAGCAAAAGTATCGACCCCAGCTTGTTGGCATGCACTGGCATGTAGAAAGGATAATCCAGGATCGACCCCTATGCTAGAGGACGACCCCAAGGTCGACCTCTATTGTATAGAGCAGAAGATAGAAAACAAAAATTTTTTAGATCCCAGGAGGTGTTGACTCTAGACCAAAAAGTGTTGACACCTTAGTAAAAAGTGTTGACCATAAAAGAAAAGTGTCGATTCCAAGCATGGGACAGAGGATAATGGCTAGCTTTTTGCACTTCTCCAATGAGATTTTCTCTGTTCCAATAGCTAGTCCAAGCCTCCCAATGGCCAAAACTCATCCAAAAGCAACTCTCAAGTATAAAAAGAGTTAGAAAAATAATTAAGACAAGAGATTAAGGGCTTGAAAGAAGAAATTATTCAAGTTGAGTGAGTTATCTTGATTATCCAATAAAAAGAGAAAAGAGAAAGATTTGAGCTTCAAATTCAGAGAGCCTTTAAGAGTTATCTTTCATAACATCTCAAGTAATTTTTTAGCATCATTTGAAAAGAAGTAAAGCTTTCAAAAAGCATATATTCAACCACTTCTTTCAGCTTCAAAAAAAGTTCTTTTCCTTTGTTATTTTTGTGCTAAAATTTTTATATCTTATATTTTTTATTTCTTTATAAGTTTCTTTGAGGAAAAAAACTTGGAATGTAGGCTAGTCCAAGTCAATAGTTGCTAGCAAGCCTGCAGGGGTCGACTCCTATTCTGTTTGAGTCGACCCCTGTCCCTAGTGGTCGACTCTTTTTCTGTTTGGGTCAACTCGTTTACTATAGGTGAAATTTTTAGTTTTCTATTTTGTCACAGAGGTTGACCCTAGGGACGGTGGTCAACTTGTCTACTGTAGGCAAAAGTTTTAATTTTTTATTTTGTCATAGAGGTCGACGTATAGGTCGACCAACTATGAGGAGTTGACTCCTATCAGGAAGGGGTGGACCCAACTTCATAATAGAATATTTTTGCATGAAATTTTGTAAAATAGTTTTACATATTGAAATTATTTCAATGTTCATAAACTTCATTAAGAATTATGTTATGAAAATAAGAGACTTAGATTGGAAAATCAAAGATGTAAAGGCCATGTTCATAATTCTTGGGATTATGGGTTAGCTCAGATCAGGCTCCATTAACTAGGTTAAACCTAGGGGTAGAGATCATATAGATACTAGACTAAGTAATTGATCAAATCTAATTAATAGTTAATTTAGATTAGGTCAATTCTTTTCTTGATCAAGTTTCAATAGTTATAGTTGATCAAGTCCATGATTCTACCAAATGGATTTTGATCGTGGCTTAATGGCTAAGTCCGATTTATTAGATGGATTGAATCAAAACTAATTAATCAGATGATGTCTAAGCTAAGTTTGGCAGTTTTGACCCATGATCATTAATTAGGAGCTACTCGCATAGATTGAGTCTATGATGAGTTAATGACATATCCCTCCCATCAATCTCACTTATCCGACCATCTTGGTGGATTATGTTTTGATTATATTACTTAGTAATTCGAGTTAACCCATGTCACTAGGATGATCAGTGTGACTGATTTAGGTACCTATCAACCGACTAAGTCATTAGTCCTCTTTAACACTTGGTGAAGTCAATGAGAGGATTGTTGACTCTGGTTGATCATTTCTCTTCTTCTCTTAATATTTAATTAAATTTTCTAAATTATTAGATCTATAAAATAAAATTATTATGGAGATAACAAGATCATAGCTTTTCATTAAGTTGGATAATAATGGGTTCATTAGTCTGATGATCATTGGAGGTCTAAAGATCTGGTGCTCATCTGCTATTGAAATTATCATTCATAATATGATAACTCAATCGTGTCTCTTTGATGAGTGGTTAGGTTGGTCAGCTAAAGTTGAACTAATCATTTGTTTGTTAAATGCACTCAGTTGGTCATGTTAATAGTTGGACCTAACTAAACCTTACAGAGAAGGCCAAAGCCAACTAAAAAGGCTCTTGGGGAAAAATCAATTACTTAAAATTATTTAGAGAAATAATTAGTTAAGAACCTACCTACTGATGCATATGGTTGGATTGGTCAAAGTCGGGCTCGTATGTAGTCTATATGTATTCTACTATCCACTAAGAAATTAATGTAATTCCTCATATTAAAGGTAGAGGCTACCAATTTATATAAAGCAGTGGGAGAACCTTTAGACTAAAGTCATGTCTTTAGGATTAAGTAATTCATATACTAATTAGGTCTTTTTTTTCTATAAGATATGGCTACTTCTTTGTCGCTCTGATGACTATTGGATAGTGATAAGTTGTTGGGATCCAATTTTGATAGCTGGTATCCAAAACTCAAGATCGTCTTGGAGCACAAGCGGATCTTTTATTATGTGATAATGGATCTCACATCGAAGGAGCCCACATCAAATATATATGATACGATTCGAGATACTTATCAGAAGTGGCTCAATGATCGAACTACTACTCATTGCATCATAAGAGCATCTCTGAGTGATGAATTCAATTGTAAATTTGAGGATGCTCAGCCAAAAGGACATGTTGCAAGCATTATAAGTCTTTTGGCACTTCTGATGACGACGTTGAGAGGCACAAAACTATACTACAATAAAATTTATTTTTTATAATATAAAAATTTATCATAAATAGTAAATTTTTATCGCTAATAATTATTAGTGATGAAAATTTCATCGCTAATTCTTCATTCCAAAAATAGGATCGTAGATAATATTTAATGATGAAAAATAAATTTTTATCACTAATAATAATTTTTTATGATAAAAAATTTTATCAAAAAAAATTTATTCATTAAATTATTGATGATGGAAATATTTATGATAAAAAAAATATAATTTTGCATCAAAAATATTTTTTTTTTATTTTTGATAAAAATATTAATCATAAATAAAAGTTATTTATGATGAAAAAATTTTATCATAAAAAATAATTATTTACAATGGAAATCTTTCCATTGTAAATAATTTTTTATTTATGATAAAATTTTTTTATCATAAATAATTTTTTATTAACAATGAAAACTTTTGCATTGCAAAAATTATATATTTGTAATGGATTTTTTCATTATAAATAATTATTTTTTGCAACATAATAGTTTCATTGCAAAAAAAATTATTTACGATGGAAAAAATTTTATCATAAATAATTGCATTGCAAATAAAAAAGTTTATATGTAAGGAGAAGAGAGGGTTTTGGAGAGATTGAGTGGGTTTCATGGGAAGAAAGTGACGTCAAAGTGATGAATATTTAAAGAGTTTTAGTGATGCACTTTTAGCAACAAAAATTTCATCGCTAAAATCCTTATTTGCAATGAATTTATAGTTTTCCTCGCTAATAAATCTCATTAATTATTTTTCACTAAAAATTTTTTTCTCTTAAAATATAATAAAATATTAGATAAACTTATTTCCAACAAAACCTCTTTTTCAACACTAATACTAATTATATAAATAATTATTATCTAAATAAAATGGTATGCCATATTTGTGATGGAAAATTTCTTTCACAAATAATCAATCCATCACAAATAATTGATGATTTATGATGTAAATACTATTTGCATCATAAATAATAGATTATTTATGATGAAAAATTTTTATCATAAATAATTGATCATAAATTAATTATTTAGAAATTAGAAAAGGATGGATTATTTGCAATAAAAAATTTCTATCATAAATAAGTGGTCATAAATTAATTATTTAAAAATAAAAAAAGGATGGATTATTTATGATAAAATTTTTTTATCATAAATAATTCATTATTTATAATATGAATACTATTTGCATCATAAATAATAGATTATTTATGATAAAAAATTTTCATCATAAATAATAGATTATTTATGATAAAAATTTTTGTCGTAAATAATCTGCTATAAATTAATCATTTAAAGCATAAAAAAGGTGGACTATTTTAAAAATAAAAGAAAGAGCAAAGATGCACCATGCATGGCCGATGTGAGGGGGTTGAGGGGTGCGAGCACATCAACTATTAGCTAGCCTATGGGCATATTAGTATTTTTTTAATTTTTTTTAAATTAATATTTTTTAAAAAAAATATATTTTTTATTTTTTTAAATATTATATAATTTTAAAAATTTAAAATTTATCTTTATTATTTATTATTTAAGTAATTATCATCAGAGTATCATCATAAAAGACTATCTTGATCTGTTAGCTCTAACTATGTCGGTTAATAAAATTTGATTTTGATGGTCACGAATGATCGCATGATGATCTATTAGATAAAGATCACTGATGGATCTAAAAACTTATAATGATTATTCCTATAATATTTATAGTATATTATCAAAATTTTACTTCAATCGAATATAATTATCATAGTCAACTTAGCATAAGATGATTTAGATCATTAAATAAAAAATAAGTAATTAAAAGGTCAAATAGCTTGTATTATAAGATGATTTTTTTAAGATAAATAATCTCTACTAATAGTTTGATCATTTATACGGTGGTGGTCATAGAAAGTAAACTACATGCATATAAACTATCTAAAATTATATGCCTCTTGATATACATTCTTCAAGTTCTTAAGCAATTATATTTATACTTTTATAAAATTTACTTAACATGGATGATTCATATATACAAAATTTAGATTTTATGATTACCACCATATAGATGGTTAAAATAGTAGCAAAGATTATTTATCTAGAAAATCAACTTATAATCAAATGTCGTTTGGCCATTTGATCACTTATTTTTTATTTAACGGTCTAAATCATTCCATGCTAAATTAATAATGATAATGATGTTCTATTGAAGTAAAATTTTGATAATATCTATAAATATTATGGAGATTATCATTACATGTGATCATTCATGACCATCGAAATTAAATTTTATTGATCGATAGAGTTAGAGCTATCAGATCAAGATAGTCTTTTATGAAAATATCCTAATAATAATTACTTAAATAATAAATAATAAAGATAAAATTTAAATTTTAAAATTATATAATAGTTAAAAAATAAAAAAAAATATTTTTTAAAAAAATATTAATTTTTAAAAAAATTAAAAAAATATTAATTTGCTCGTGGGCTAGCTAACAACGGACGTGCTCGCATCTCTCAATCCCATCGCATCGACCATGCATGATGCATCTTTGTTCTTTTCTTATTTTTAAAATAATCTATCTTTTTTGCTCTTTAAATGATTAATTTATGGCTAATTATTTATGATAAAAATTAATCATTATAAATAATTTATTATTTATGATGCAAATAATATTTATATTATAAATAATTAATTATTTATGATAAAAATTTTCTATCATAAATAATCCATATTTTTTATTTTTAAATGATTAATTTATAGTTGATTATTTATGATGCAAATAGTATTTATGTTGTAAATAATCTATTATTTATAATAAAATTTTTTTATCATAAATAATCCATCCTTTTTTAATTTTTAAATGATTAATTTATGATCAATTATTTATGATGAAAAATTTTTATCATAAGTAATCTATTATTTATGTCATAAATAGAATTTATATTATAAATAATCAATTATTTATAAAATTTTTTTTATCATAAATAATCCATCCTTTTTTAATTTTTAAATGATTAATTTATGGTCAATTATTTATGATGAAAATTTTTTTATTATAAATAATTTATTATTTATGATGTAAATAGTATTTATATCATAAATAATCTATTATTTATGATAAAAATTTTCCATCATAAATAATCTATCCTTTTTTTATTTTTAGATGATTAATTCATAGCCAATTATTTATGATGAAAAATTTTTATTATAAATAATCTATTATTTATGATGTAAATGGTATTTATGTTATAAATAATTGATTATCTATGATAAAATTTTTTTATCATAAATAACCCATCCTTTTTTAATTTTTAAATAATTAATTTATGACTGATTATTTATGATAAAATTTTTTTATCATAAATAATTGATTATTTATGATGTAAATATATTTACATCATAAATAATCGATTATTTATGATGAAATTTTTTCATAAATTATTTATGATGAAAATATTTTTTATCATAAATATTATTATTTGCAATCAAATTATTTTTATCATAAATAATTTCATCGCAAAAGCTTAGTTTTCTTGTAGTGCTAGTTGTGCCTTCTTCAATGCCAGGATGAAAGATGGAACATCGATCACAGATCATGTATTGTACATGATTGAGATGATCAAGCATCTGAACAAACTCAGATATTTCTTGTAGGAATAGCTCAAAAAAGATGCGATATTGAACTCGTTGCCCAAATCTTACCTCCCTTCCTTAGTCATTATAGAATAACTAAGCCTATAGTAAACTATCATGGCTTACTAGGGTAACTACAGACCTTTGAGAAAGACCACCAGCTCCAAAAGAAGATGGTGAATTTAGTAGAAGGATCTTCTTCTGGGTACCTATCCTTTGAAAAGAAAAAGAAGAAAAGAAGAAGAATAAAAAGGTGCAAAGTGCTGAAACATCTAAGCCCAGTTAGATCAAGAAGCCCACATCCGACCAAAGTTAGGCAAAATGCTTCTACTATAAGAAGCAAGGGCACTAGAAGAGAAATTATCCTTTGTACATTACCTCACTAGACCCGAACAAAGCAGATAACAGAAAGAAACAAATTATTGCTGGTCAAGATAATTATATGATAACACCTTACACTACTATAGAAAATGGCTACAGCAGCAGCTTCGTGTAGCGGTTTGAAACTGCTGCTATAGCCTAAAAAGATGTAGACTAACTACTATCATAGTCTAAAAAATTACTATCATAGTTTACAGTAGCGGTTACTTAACCACTGCCACTATCACCATCGATGTAGGTTTATGGCAGTGGTTTATGCAGTGGTTTCCATAACCGCTGCCATATGCTAGGTGTAGTAGCAGTTATAAAACTATTGCTATAGAGTCAATAGCAGTAGTTAGTGAACCGCTGCTATAGTCTATCTATAACAGTGGTTACTTAACCACTGTCATAACTAAAATTATGGTAGTAGTTTTAAAACCACTGCTATAGATTTACAATAGTAATTTTATAACCGCCACCATAGATTATGGCAATGGTTGGCATATATCTATGGAAGTGATTAGCACGACTATGGTGGTGGTTTTAAACCACTGCCATAGACTTTTGAATAGTAAAAAATATATTAAATTTAATATTTTATATTTTTTTATCTAGTAGATGCAGTTCAATATATAATTACTTAAATTAAAACTTGAAAGAACAAAAAGTTTTACATAAAACTTAATAATAATATAGAAATGTATCTCAAATACTGAAATTATATTACCGATCAAATTATATTATAATATTTTTTAAATAAAAATAAAATATATCAAAAATCTGCTAAATCAAAATCATCCTCTTCAAGCATCTGGTCGTCATTGAGAGGGGCTAAAGTAGGTTCAGAAGGGGTTGTAGTGAGAGCTGGAGGGACTGAAGCTGAAGGGGCTGGAGCAGGCGCTGGAGGAGCTAGAATGCTAGCTAACATGTTCTAGATGCTCAAAATATCAGCTTTAAGATGAGCAGAGAGCTGTGACACTATAACAGACATGACACTCTATAGCTAGTCTGTACTCTCTTGAGCTTGAGATGCATGCTCCTCAGCTTGAGATGCATGCTCCAGAGCCTGAGCTGCCGTACCAAAGCCTCATCAAGTTGCTCCTAGTTGATGACTCCAGAAGCATGTGAGAAGATGCTTGCCTAAGACTAGCAGCTTGTTGATGTATGTTTGGGTCTATAATGAATCCTTCCAAAGTGCTTAGGTCCCAAGACCTGAAATAGGTGGTCATGGGGGCCAGAGGTGTCCGGCCCTTCCTTATAAGTGCGTCTAACTACTCTTATAAATAAAATCTTACAAGAAATACTATAATACTAATTATACTCTAGTTATTACGTACAAAAATTCTTCTGATTATGGCGTTCATCAGACTGCCATTCTTATTTTTGTGAGTCGATCGGAAGATGTCGCTATGGCTGGGCATTACACCCTCTGTCGTCAACTATAACAATTAATCAACTCGTTAAAAATACACAAAAAAATAATAATTCAATAACTTACAAACTAAAGGATCCTAATTCATTACTTCTCTATATATAGAACTGGCCATAGACTCATGGTCGAGAGTGTGCATATACTCTTGAGCAGCCCGATTCTCTCAGTTCTAATGAGATGCAGCCTAAAAATTATTTAAATCATATAAGTTAAAATAAAATATAATTTGTTAGCATAATGAAAAGTTTATAAGTTATAAATTAAACCTGAAACTCCTAGCTCCAATGCCTGACTATCCCCTCCCACTGACTCGGGGAACAGTCCTGGATCTAAGTAACAAGCTCCTCCTCAATATCCCTACAGTGCTCAAGCCACCATCTATGGAGCTTGACCTTATAGTTTCGGTCAACTTTTTAATATTCTACAGTCGGGTATCTCAAGCCCTCTTATGATATGGAAAGTCATACCTCCTTTGCATAAAATTATCAAAAATCAGTTATGAAATTATTCTAATCAAATATAGTATAAACATATCACATGCATAACTATAATTAAGATATATTTATCCAAATCTCCTCCTACATCCGGTCCTTAATACAAGCGTCCATTAATCGCTAGTCTATGGGCAGTACGAAAATGATGCCAAACCGCCTCACAAGAACTCTAAAAAAGAAATACATCTCTCACATGGTCTTTCCTACTAGCCTTTCCTTCTGATCGTACTCTACCATGACCTGATACGCGTGGTTCATATGGGATCGCAAAATATCCTACTAGATAATGCATCTATAATAAAAATATATTATTAATATATAAGATTATGTAATAACTATATAAAAAATAATTAATTAATTAATTAATTAATATAATAAAAATCTATTTTTACTGGGATCGTGCAACATGGATGCCAGTGGAGCTAGATTGATGGATAGAGTATATGCCAAAGATGCATAGGCTGTCGATGTAGCTGTAGGTGGAGGCTTAGAAGTGCTGATGGAAGGAGTATGTGCTGCCAAAGCTAAAGTTGATGTGGAGATGGATGGAGTATGCACCGGTAGTGGCTCAGATGTGGAGCTCCGCATAGTCCACCAAGGGATGGGAGTGAAAGCTAGATGGCATTTCAGTGCTATTATGACCTACAATGTTAATGAATATTAATAAATAAACATGTTGAACAATAATATTAGTAGAACCCATCGGAATAGCCTATAGCTATTGACATGGCCCAAAACCTGATAGCCCAGTATCCGCCAGCATGGCCCAGAACCTAATGGCCCATAACCCATCTAAACAGTCCACAGTCATTGGCACGGCCCAAAACCCATTAGTAGTTTTCTTTAAAAATTAAAAAAATAAAAAATAAAGATAAAAAGAAGGCTTAGATTTATCATTTAATCATGCCTTGCAATGCTACTTTTGGTATCTGTTATAACTAAACCAAATCAGTTGCAAATAGTTGCCTGTTAAACAATCACTGGCCATTCAAGATCACCTTGTTGTTCGGAATTGTTAAAATATTTGTAGAAGAAGAGAAAAATAAAAAGAGCTCATATCACTAAAATCGTACTAAGAATTAACCATTTTCACCCAAAATCATCACAGTCTCTTTATAAAAAAAAGAAAAGATAAGAAACTAAATATTTAAAATAGAATATTATAGAAAATAATAAAATAAAAAATGATATAAGATAAGTCAACTCAAAGGCTTGTCAGTCTAATTGAATATATATATATATATATATATTTATTATTAAATTTAATTTAAAATATAATATTAAGTTATGAATATACTTTAATTTATGAATATAATAATAAATAATTTATGAATAATGCAATAAATTTATTACTTCATTAACCATAAAAAATCACATCAATTAATAATAGAGACATATATATATGCTAGCAATCCAAGTCATATAATATATATGCTTAGAAAACTAAATCAATAAAAAATTTAAGAAATTAGGGATAAGAGATAAACCAAGCCAGGCGGGGCCAAAGGGTACTGGTAGAGGCAGCCAGTGGTGGGGTAGGGCTAAAGTCAGCAGCGAGGCAGGGTGTAGGGCCAAAGGCTATCGATAGTGGGGTGGGGCACAGGGTCGAGTATAGGGCCGGGGCAGAGGGAGGTAGGACCATAGGGGGTCGACGATAAGGCGGGGTGCAGGCCAAAGTGGGCTGGTAGTAGGGCGGGGTGCAGGGCCAAATGGGGTTGACGACAGGACGGGTTGGCGGTGGGGCAAGTAGGGCTCAGGTAGAGAGAGAGAGGGCTGATGAGAGAAAAGTGAAAACATTAATTGGTGCACTATGAAATTTAGCCTAACCTATGGCAGCAGCTTTTGAAACCATTGCATTAAGTCTATTGTAGTGTTTACATATAATAGTTGTAATTTGATCTATAGTAGCATTTATGAACCATTGCAATGGAACCTACAGCAGTGGTTATTTCCAATCGCTGCTATAGATACATAATGTAATATTTTTTTATATATTTTTTTAAATATAGTATAATTTTAAAATTTAAAATTTATTTTTACTATTTATTATCTAAATAATTATCATTAGAGTATCATTATAAAAAATTACCTCGATCTGATAGTCCTAGATATGTTGATCAGTAAAATTTTATTTCGACAACCATGAATGACTGCATGAAGATCTGATAGATAAAGATCATCGACTGATCCAAAAACTTATAACGATGATTTTAGTGACATTTGTTGCTATTAGATATGAGTGCCCTAGAAGCCAAAATTAGCTGACACTTTTAATACACTTCTAAGGGCAAAATTATAATTTTGACTATAAATAATAAAATGGGTTATTTTCTATCACATAAGTGTATTTAGTGTTTGTGATACATCCTTTGAGTTAATGGTAATGATAATTCTTATTTTCAAGAGTTGAAAATTTAAGACAAGAATTTTTATTATTAACTCACAAAATGCTCCTGACCGTAGGATCATCATGAGGATGGTGATTGATTCGGAAGGTTAGTATACAATCACTTCTTTATAGTAGATGAGTCTTAATTTTATGGTGTAGAGACATCGAAATGAGAGTACAGATACTCGTTAGAGAATGAGGGCATTGAGCGTGACCACCTCGAGTAGTCATAAAGAAGTTTATCTTCTCATCGATGATTGACTCGATGCTGTAGTGGTGTGTTTGGTTCTTTAATCTAAGGTGCATCGGTAGTTCACCTTGAGGGTGTTATAGTTTGACTACACCATGACTCGATCTCCTAGCCATTCAGAACCCTGAGGTGTATGTTGGCTATAGCATGTTCATTGTAGGAATTGGATTGCACCAAGATGAAATCTATCTACCTCGGTAGAAGAGGAGCAGCCCTATGATGATCATGAGAATCAAGTCCATAAGCCCATGCCCATGGCAAAGAGTGTGAAATAATAGAAAGAGTTGCTATTAAGGTTTTCACATTGGACTTGAATCGAATGATTAAATCATATGATAGAAATTAGGGTTTGATGAGTTCACTTTAACCCTAATCTGATCGGAGCTTAAGATAGAAGAAATTAATCACACAAGTAGCTACACTAAGAGGTTCATTTTTAGTTTTGATGGATTGTCACCATATGCTGCTAGGTGTCACTGGTGGATTTTGGAAGCAATTAGAATAATTTAGATGATCGATCATTCTAAGTTGTCTGAATCAGAAGAGTTCTGATCTATTGAAAGGAGTTTTGATAATGTCGATGATGGAGATCATGACATATCCCATTATTATACAGAACTAAACCTAACTAGATTACACAAATAAGGGTTTGAATCTAGATATCATCAATTAGACTAATCCAGTTCAATTGATTTGAATAAGATTCAATTAGGTTCAAGAAAATCGTGCTAGCACACGATTGAGCCTAATGTTCTCCTTTTTCTATCTTAAAAGTTATCTCGACTGAGCCAAATGAGTTTGTGCTCACTTAGGTACCTTTACCTGATCTGATTGAAGCTTGTCCAAGTTAGAAAAGGATTATCTTAATTTATGAGATAAATTTGAGACAACACCTACCATTTTCCATCACCTACTAATTTATGTACTTTAACTTGGTCAAATGTTGACCTTTGATCCTTGGACATCTGCCCATGTGTTATGCACTTATTGGAGAGCAGATAGAGGCTTGTCCCCTCTCTAGAAATTAGAGAGAAGGGGGTGCATGCCTAGGATGGCGTGTGCCCATGGATAGGGATGTTGGAGTCCCATACGGATGGGACTCCAGGTTGCTTCTTGGTTTCTACTTAGGTGGCCCTTGGGTATCTACTTTGATTAGTCTTAGGTGCCTTCTAAGAATGAACCTATGGATCTCTCATCTGATTGGATCAGGTGATGTCATTCCATTAATCAGATTTAGATATAATTGGATGAAGTAACGTGATTGGCTGGGGTGATGCAGCATTGCATGGCATAGTAGAGTCTATAAAAGGACTCTATCTGCACCCACTTTTGTGAACTTCTCTTCCAAGCTATGCCCCAAGGCTGTCCCTCTCCCTTCTCCATGCCACCATCTGGCTCTCTCCCTCCTCTCCATGCCCAAGGAAGTTGGGCCTTCAGATTAGTGTGAGTCAGGTAAGAAAAGGCTGACGAAAAAGGAAGAAGGCAGCACTGCTGCAGAGATGATGGATGATCTTCAGAAGAAGTTTTGAAGATCTTTCAAATTAGATCTAGATCTAATTTTTGAAGAAAAGAAAGAGAAAGAGAAAGAGAAGATCTCCAGATCCGATTTGAGTGGATACCGATAGAGACTAGGCACTTGCATGGCTAGATCCAAAACCTCAGGACTTCGACGATATCATCAACGGATAATCAGATTACATAGAATCAAGATAAAATTAATTTAGAATTAATTTTATTTTATTTTTTTATTTATCAGATCATAAAATTAGATCTGAAAAGTATCAGATCTGATTAGAATCTAAGAGGTAATTTTTGAAATATGCCTCTCGATCCAATCAGATCTGAATGAACCTGACCCCGAAAAATCAGGATTTCTCTTCAACTGGTATCAGAGCCAGGTTCTTATAAATTTTTTTTGATCTGATTTAATTTGATTATTTAGTAATTTTAGATATCACATGAGATGTGATTAGATCTAAAATTAGGAAGATAAAAAATAAATTAAATTTAATTTGTTCATATGAGATATGATTGTTGCATGTTTAGATAAGTTGTAGAATAGTTCTGCAAATAGGTCTAGATTAAATTTTATTTGATTTAATTTTTTAGATAATTATGAAATAATTTAGATCTGAAAAATATGCATGCATGATACATGCGATATATACAAAATATGTTTTAATTAGATCTATTTTTATATGAGATATATGCTTAGATCTAATTAGTTTTTATAGATTAGTTATTTTTTTGATTAAGGCATTCTCCTTACCGTCTAGTCATAAGAACAAAGTAGGGCTTAAAGACCCTCTCCTCCCATTCGATGGGGTGTTCTTATGATGTGTAGGGGTGCTGCGCATTTGTCCTTAATCAAAAAATTGAAAACTTACTTTCTGCAAAATCCTAGATCCTGAAACCCTAGGATCTTATTTACATGTGTTATTTTTGAATCCTAAACTTAATTAAGAATTAAGATTATAAAACATATTAGGTCTAAAATTGAGAATTTTCAGATCTAAGACATGTTCATAAAATTGGGTTCGGGCTTGGGTAGCTTAATTAGGTCTAGAGGTTGATCAAACTGAATCAAGAGTTGGTTAGATGGGATCAACAATGCTTAAATTGACCAGCCTAATAGGATTAAGTCTGGGTCAAGATCGAGTCACGTGAGTGATCGATCAAGCTAAGACCTAATTAGGCTCAGTGGTTAGAGTCTGGATTGGAAGCTAACCTGATTGGTTCTGTCTCAACAATTTGATGTCTAAGGTAAGTTTGGCAGTTACGACTGACTGGTTTTTAATTGGGAGCTACTCAACTCGAATTCATTCTTATCGAGTTAATGGCATATCCCTTCCACCAGTCTCACTTACCTGGCCATGTTTGTTGACTCAGTTCTGATCTAAGGTGGTCAATAATCCGAGCTAACCCATGCCACTAGGTTAGTCATAATAGTTATGACTATGTCAAGTCTAGTTTAATGAGACCTAAATCAAATCTTCCTAAGAAAAGATTAAGTCTAAGGTCTTCCACCATTGTAGATGTGCGAGTTCTTCCTAGGATTGATTATTTTCGGTTGATTACAGTGGCTCAGTTGCATCGAAAAGATGCAACCATGTCTATTAGGCATCGGATGCTACGGACTAGAGGATGAATTGGGCTCAATATTCTGGATACGATGAGAGACTCAATTAGGAATCTAATCTGTGCAAATGGTGGGTCTGACTTAACTAATGAGTGGATCAATATTTCGAACATGGTGAGATTCATGAATTAGAGATCAAGTTTGGATGCACCATGATTAGAAAATCATTGAACAAGAGTTGTTCACCCATTGGCTAACCCATCATCAATAACTATTAGCTGAGGTGATAAGTAAGTTGGTGGGACCGCACCATCCACTAAAAATCAGTAATCATGAAATTTTTGCATCTCTACAGAGAAAGTGTAGGAATCCAAAAAAATAGTGAGAGCTAATTTATTTAAAAATAAAATTTCTAAATAAATTGATTAAGTCTTAATTACAATATCTAACTAGAAACTTTGACTCTCTACAGAAAAATGTCTGCATCCAATCCACTAGTACGAATCCTAGACACCCATAGACCGATCGGATCAAATTATAAGGATTGGCTCTAGAACTTCAAAATTATTTTGGATTCCGAGAAGTTAACTCATGTATTGGATCAAGACCCTCCCACCTTACCAGCTCGTCCATCCGCTGAATAGAGAGCATCTCTGGATAAGTGGACTGATGAAGATAATAAGGCCAGATACTACATGTTGGGCTCGATGTCTGATGAGCTTCAGCACCAACATGAAGATATCAAAACTGCTCGCCAAATGTTGGCTCACCTACAAGAGATGTTTGGTGAACAGAGTCGCACATCCAAGTATCAAGTCACTAAACAACTATTCAAGGCTAAGATGCGTGATGGGCAGTCAGTCCAAGATTATTATCTGATGATGATCAAGAACTTGGAAGAGCTTGAGAAGCTCGGAGTGAGGTTGGACTAGATCTATAGAATGACATAATTCTGCAATCCTTGACTGATGCATTTGGATAGTTCATCATGAACTACCATATGCATAAACTTCAAAACTCCTTGGCCGAACTTATGAACATGCTGGTTACCGCTGAGCTTTCCATGAAAGGTTCTAAAGGCACAGTGCTTGCTATGGAACAAACTTCTTCCAAGCGAAAATCTTTTGAAAAGAAAAAGAAGTCTGCAAAAAAGCAGAAGGTGGAAGGAGGAAACAAGAAAAAGGCAGAGTCGAAGAAGAAGACTGCTGACAAAGAAAAGTATTTTCATTGCAACAATGATGGCCACTGAAAGTGGAGCTGCCCTACTTACTTGGCCATCCTAAAGAAGAAGAAGGCATGTCCTTCTGGAGGTATGCTCGTTATTGAGTCTAACCTTACGGTTTCTTCTGCATCCAGTTGGGTGCTTGACTCTGGTTCTAGTGCTCACTTGTGCACTTCTATGTAGGATCTTAAGGATAGCAGGAGGCTGAGGGATGGTGAGATGATCCTGTGCATCAAAAATGGAGCAAGGATTGCTACCGTGGCCATGGGAACATATCCTCTTTGATACCATCTGGATTAGATTTAGTATTAAAAGATTGTTATTATGTGCCTGCAGTAAGTAGAAATTTGATTTCTATTTCTTGTCTTGCATTAGAAGGCTATGTAATTAATTTTTTTAAGGACCATTGTAACATTCTTTATGAAAGAAATAAAATTGTAAATGGTTTTCTTATTAACGATCTTTATCAGTTACATGTTGATGTATCTATTTTTAACTTTGAGCAAAATGTGAATGCTATAAAAATCAAAACATCCTAGGGATAGTCCTAATGATAGGTATCTATGGCATCTAAGATTAGGTCATATAGCAGAAGATAGGATTAACAAATTGAAGAAAACTGGGCTATTGAGTCCATTGACTTTCGAGTCATATCCAATTTATGAATCCTGTCTTCATGGCAAAATGACTAAGCTTCCTTTTGTGGGATATGGGGAAAGGGCCACGGATCTTCTTGCCTTAGTACATACAGATGTGTGTGGTCCATTCGATGTGCCGGCTAGACGTAACTTAGTCTACTTCATAACCTTTATCGATGATTTATCTAGGTATGGTTATGTGTATCTTATGAGACACAAGTCTGAAGCATTTGAAAAGTTCAAAGAATTCAGATATGAAGTAGAAAAACAAATTAGAAAACCCATTAAGGTTCTTCGATCAGATCGAGGAGGTGAATACCTTAGTCAGAAATTCTTGGACTATCTCAAAGAAAATGGCATAGTCTCTCAATGGACTCCATCAGGAACATCTCAACTCAATGGGATTTTAGAATGGAGGAATCGGACCTTATTAGATATGGTCCGATCCATGATGAGCTTCATAGACCTCCCTGATTTTCTTTGGGGACACTGTTTATTAACTACAATATACTTACTGAATAAGGTTCCTTCTAAAATCGTTCCTACCACACCATATGAGATATAGCATGGTAAGAAACTAAGTCTGAGTCATCTCAGAATTTGGGGTTGTTCGGCTCATGTCAAAAGACAACAAGCGGACAAGTTAGACTTTAGGTCCTTTAGAGCTCGATTCATAGGATATCCTAAAGAGTCATTAGGATATTATTTCTACATTCCAGAAGATCATAATGTGATTGTGAGTCGACATGCCATCTTTCTTAAAAAATAGTTTATTCAAGATAGCGGTATTGGAAAGCAGATCAAGCTCGATGAGAAAGTCTCACAAGAGCAATGAGCTAAGGACCAAATAGAATCAAATCAGGTTAAGCCAATCCATACACTACCTCCTCCACCTCGTAGATTGGAAAGAGTTTTCTGTCCCCCTGAAAGATACTTAGGTATTATTTTAGAAGAATGTAGAGGAAATGTTCCTCATAGGTAATGGTGCTCATGGTGATGATCCCAAAACCTACAACGAGGCGATATCAGATATCGACTCCGAGAAATGGTTAGAGATAATGAAGTCAGAAATTGACTCGATGCACTCAAACCAAGTCTGGACCTTGGTAGATCCACCAGAAGGTATAGTACCTATTGGGTGTAAATGGATCTTCAAGAGAAAGATTGGTGCAGATGGGAATGTGGAGACATTCAAGGCTAGACTAGTGGCAAAAGGTTATAGTCAACATGAAGGCATTGACTATCAGGATACCTTTTCCCCAGTGGCTATGCTAAAATCCATCCGCACATTGCTTGCCATTGCAGCCTATTTCGATTATGAAATATGGCAAATGGACGTGAAAATGATATTCTTAAATGGATATCTTGAGGAAGATATCTATATGGAACAGCCGCTAGGTTTCACATCCAGTGATACTGATCACAAGGTTTGCAAGCTGCAAAGGTCCATATATGGACTTAAGCAAGCATCTCGGAGCTGGAACACTCATTTCAATGATGTGATCAAAATAGTTTGGTTTCATCAAAAATGAAGGAGGAACCATGTGTTCTTCAAAAAGGTCAGTGGGAGCGCTGTTGTCTTCCTCGTATTGTACGTGGATGACATCCTCCTTATTGGAGAATGATATTTCCCATGTTGACCACAGTCAAAATATGGTTGTCTAAAGGAATTCTCCATGAAAGACCTAGGTGAAGCATCCTTTATTCTAGAAATTAAGGTCTATAGGAGATAGACCGAATAGGATGCTAGGACTTTCACAGAAGATGTACATAGAGGAAGTACTAAAGAGGTTTAGTATGGAAAACTCTAAGAGGGGATTAATACCCTTCAGACATGGTATTCATCTTTTCAAGAAGATGTGCCCCTAGCACACCTGAGGAAATAGAACGCATGAGCAAGATCCCTTATGCTTCTGCAATAGGGAGCCTCATGTATGCCATGCTATGTACACGACCTGATATAGCCCATGCTGTGAGTGTCACAAGCAGATATCAGTCAAATCCAGGTGAAGAACACTGGACTTCTGTGAAATGTATCCTTAAGTACTTGAGAAGAACTAAGGATATGATGTTGGTCTTTGGTAATGGAGAACTCCAAGTCCAGGGATACACAGACTCGGATTTCATGTCCGATATAGATGATCGAAAGTCGACATCTGGAGTCTGTTTGTGTGCAATGGTGGTGCTGTCAGCTGGAAGAGTTTCAAGCAATAGTGATAGCAGATTCCACCATGGAAGCAGAATATATCGCTGCATCAGAAGCTGCGAAGGAAGCATTCTGGTACAAGAAGTTTGCTGCAGAAATTGGAGTAATGCCATCAGATGCCATTCCTCTATACTGCGACAACAATGGCGCCATAGCCCTTGCTAAGGAGCCGAGGTCTCACCAAAAATCCAAGCACATTGAGCGGCGATACCACCTCATCCACGATTACCTCGAGAAGGGTTACGTCGAGGTCAAGAGAGTCAACTCCATAGATAATGTGGCAGACCCACTTACAAAGCCGTTGGGCCAGCAGAAGATCGAAGCCCACCTTGAGAAGATGGGACTTAGACTTATAGCCAATTGGCTTTAGGACAAGTGGGAGATTGTTAGATATATGTGCCCTAGAAGCCAGAATTGGCTGACACTTGTAATACACTTCTAGGGGCAAAATTATAATTTTGACTATAAATAATAAAATGGGATTATTTTCTATCACATATGTGTATTTAGTGTCTGTGATACATCCTTTGAGTTAATGGTAATGATAATTCATATTTTCAAGAGTTGAAAATTTAAGACATGAATAATTTTCATTATTAACTCATAAAATGCTCTCCTGACCATAGGATCATCACGAGGATGGTGATTGATCCGGAAGGTTGGTGTACAATCGCTTCTCTTTAGTAGATGAGTCTTGAGTCTACGGTGTGGAGACACCAGAGCGAGAGTACAGGTACTCGTTAGAGAACGAGGGCACTGAGCGTGACCACCTCGAGTAGTCATTAGGAAGTCTACCTTCTCGTCAATGACTGACTCGATGCTGCAGTAGTGTGTCTGGTTCTTTGACCTGAGGTGCATCGGCAGTTCACCTTGAGGGTGTTATAGTTTGACTACACCATGACTCGATCTCCTAGCCATTCGAAATCCTGAGGTGTATGTTGGCTATAGCATGTTCATTGTAGGAACTGGATTGCATCAAGATGGAATCTATCTACCTCGGTGGTAGAGGAGCAGCCCTATGATGATCATGAGAATCAAGTCCATAAGTCCATGGCCATGGCAGTAGAGTGAAATAATAGAAAGAGTTTCTATTTAAGGTTTTCACATCGGACTTGAATCGAATGATTAACATCATATGATAGAAATTAGGGTTTGACGAGTTCACCTTAACCCTAATCTGATCGGAGCTCAAGATAGAAGAACTTAATCACACAAGTAGCTGCACCAAGAGGTTCGCATTTTCAGCTTTTGATGGGTTGCCACCATATACTGCTAGGTGTCACTGGTGGATTTTGGGAGCAATTAGAATGATTTAGATGATCGATCATTCTAAGCTGTTCGAATCAGAAGAGTTCTGATCCATCGAAAGGAGTTTCGATGATGTCGATGATAGAGATCATGACATATCCCATTACCATACAGAACTGAACCTAACTGGGATCACACAAATAAGGGTTTGAATCTGGTGATCATCAATTGAACTGACCTAGTTCAATTGATCTGAATGAGATTCAATTAGGTTCAAGAAAATCATGCTAGCACTCGATTGAACCTAACGTTCTTCTTTTTCTATCATAAAAAGTTGTCTCGACTGAGCCAAAGTGAGTTTGTGCTCACTCAGGTACCTTTACCTAATTTGACTGGAGTTTGTCCATGTCAGAAAAGTATTATCTTAATTTATGAGATAAATTTGAGACAATACCTACCATTTTTCGTCACCTGCTAATTCTTGTACTTTGACTTGGTCAAACATTGACCTTTGACCCTTGGACATCTGCCCATGTGTCATACACTTATTGAAAAGCAGATAGGGGCTTGTCGCCTTTTTGAAAATTTGAAAGAAGGGGGGTGCATGCCTAGGATGGCGTGCATCCATGGATAGGGATGCTGGAGTCCCATACGAATGGGACTCCAGGTTGCTTCTTGGTTTCTACTTAGGTGGCCCTTGGGTATCTACTTTGATCAGTCTTAGGCACCATCTAAGAATGAACCTGTGGATCTCTCATCTGATTGGATTAGGTAATGTCATCCTACTAATCAGATTTAGATCTGATTGCACGAAGCAACATGATTGGCTAGGATGATGCAGCACTGCATGGCGCAATAGAGTCTATAAAAGGATCCTATCTGCGCCCACTTTTGTGAACTTCTCTTCCAAGCTACGCCCCAAGGCTATCCCTCTCCCTTCTCCATGCCACCATCTTGCCCTCTCCCTCCTCTCCACACCCAAGGAAGTTGGGCCTTCAGATTAGTGTGAGTTAGGCAAGAAAAGGCTGACGAAAAAGGAAGAAGGCAGCACTGCTACAGAGATGACGGGTGATCTTCAGAAGAAGTTTTGAAGATCCTCCAAATTAGATTTAGATCTGATTTTTGGAAAAAAAAAAGAGAAGGAGAAGATCTCCAGATCTAGCCCAAGTGGATACCAGTAGAGGCAGACGCTTGCGTGGCTAGGTCCAGAACCTCAAGGCTTCGATTGGATCATCAACGGGTAATCAGATTACCCAGAATCAAGGTAAAATTAATTCAAAATTAATTTTATTTTATTTTTTTATTTATTAGATCATAAAATCAGATCTCAAAAGTGTTAGACCTGATTAGGATCTAAGAGATGGTTTTTGAAATATGCCTCTCGATCCAATCAGATCTGAACGAACCTAACCCCAAAAAATCAGGATTTTTCTTTAGTTGCATCTTATAAAAATTTACTTTAATCAGACATTATTATCATAGTCAATCTAGCATTGGATGATTTTGGTCATTAAATAAAAAATGAATGATTAAAAAGCCAAATGATGTCTAATTAATAGATACTTTTTTAGATAATTGATCTTTGCTACTACTTTAATTGTTCGTATGGTAGTGATTATGAAATCCAAATCGTGTCTATATGAACTAGCCACGTTAAGCAAATCTTAAAAATGCACAAGCATAATTATATAAGACCTTTAAGAATGAGTATCGAGAGATATATAGTTTTGGATCGTTCATATATCTATAGTTTGAATTTTACGATCACCATCATATACATGATCAAATTAGTACCAAAGATCATTTATTTAAAAAATCATCTTATAATCAAATGCCTTTGACCTTTTGATCACTATTTTTTATTTAATGATCGAAATCATCCCATGCTAGATTGACTATGATAATAATGTCAACGTCATCGAGATCGTCATTGTAAGTTTTTAGATCAATCAATGGTCTTTATCTATCAGATCATTATGCGATTATTTATGATCGTCAAAATCAAATTTTATTGATCGATATAGCTAGGAGCTATCAGATCGAGGTGATCTTTTGTGATGATATTTTAATGATAATTATTTAGATAATAAATAGTAAAGATGGACTTTAAATTTTAAAATTATACCATATTCAATAAAATATAAAAAAAAATTATATTATGCATATATAGCAGTTACACCTAACCACTGTCATAGGTTGATCTATAGCAGTGGTCACTGAAAAATGCTATCATAGATCAAATCTATGGCAATGGTTATAGATAAGCACTTCTACATATTGAATATATGATAGTGGTTAATCAACCACTATGATAAATCAAATCTTTGGCAGCGGTTATACCTAATCATTGTCATAGATTTGACCTATGACAGCAATTTTCGTTAACCGCTGTCATAGATTTGATCTAAAATAGTGATTTTATATAACTGCTATCATAGATTAATCTATTGCAGTGGTTAAGTGTAATCGGTGCTATAGATCAATCTATGATAATGGTTATATAAAATTGCTGTCTTAGATCCTATGGCAGTGATTTTCAAACTACTATAATAGTAAGCACTGCCTAGTCCTATTCTGTAGTAGTACTTATAATTTCTCTATTTGTAATACTACTACCTAGGTATTGGATACTGGAAGCTCTATTAACATATGTAATTTATTGTAGGAACTTCAGGTCAGTAGGATATTTGAAAAAGATGAGAGATTTCTAAATGTTGGAGATGGAAGACTAATTTCAATTCTAGTTTTAGGGATAATCAAGCATGTATTAAATCAAATATCATTGTTCTTGTGATTGTCATTTTTGTCTAGTTTTTTATTGAAGGTTATTTTTGTAGGCCAATTGGCCATGAAAAGTTATGGATTTTTAATAAAGATTATTGTGATGTCATTATGAATGGTATTACTGTGATGCATGGATAAATGAATAATGATATTTATACATTATCATAGCCTATTAGTATAGTGCACACATCTAGCAAGCGCTCTAAGATAGATGATGTTTCAGATATTTATCTTTGGCACTATAGGCTAGGTCATATTAACAAGAACAAGTTAACTTAAGAGGGTACCCTCAAAATTAGTGATTGTAAATCACTACCAACCTATGAGTTCTATCTTCTTAGGAAGATAACCAAGTCATCTTTTACTAGAAAAGGTGAGCGAACTGGTGAGCTTCTGGGTCTAATATATACTGATGTATGCGGATCCATGAACACGTGTTAGAGATGGATTTATCTACTTCATTATATTCATAAATGACCTATCTAGGTATGGGTACGTCTACCTTATGAAACATAAGTTTGAATCATTTAAAATATTCAAACAATTTTATAGTGACGTAGATAAATAAACTAGTAAGAGTATTAAAATTTTTTAGTAAAATCGAGGAGGTGAATATCTTATGTTGGGGTAGATTTCTCAATTATGAAATATGGATCATCTACCCAAGATCATAACAATGATAGAAAGTAAATATTGATACCACACAAGAAAAGAAAGAAGAAAGAACAATAAACAAATACAATAGAAATATATGAATTGGCCTCAAGCCTACCTCCACGGGATGTGTAAATTTCATTATGAGAGAGAAAAAATCAAATAAATACAAGAGAAAATTATCACTCATTCCTAGTACAAGAGCATTTTTAATAAGAAGCTCCAAAATTCTCATAAAAGCTCTCTAAAATCTCTCAAGAAGTCTCTCAGCATATTCAAGATGTCACCAGCTCTCCGATATAATAAATGGTTCATCAATTGGAATTATATAGACTCTAAAAATCATAAAATAGTGTTTCAATAGGAAACCTAATATCAAATACATTCAAGAATCATTCTTTACCATTTGATCATGACTGACTTGAATCAGAGCCCTTCGATCATGCAAATCAGTCCTAGAATCAACCTAGATCCTTTTCTGGACCATCCAATCATGATCAGCTTACTCTAGAGTTATCCGATCATGCATTCGGTCCATGAAATAGGCCACAGACCATGTGAAATGGCTGGGAAATGCTTGGTTGGTCCATTGGACCATGCAAAGCTAGGGAAAATGGCCCACCAGTCTAGGTTGTGTGTGTGGACCGCGTGACGGGCTTGGGTGCCCACTGGGCCTGCACGTGCCCATGCGACCCACATGCGCCCGGGCACATGCGCTCGCTTGGGCCGGCTGGAAGGCCCAGCATGCGGCTGACCTAGCATCGCATGCTGTCGGGCCTGGGGTGCTGGGTTGGCCCAGTGTTGCATGCTGCCAGGCTTGGCCTGCACTACCGCCAACCTGCGCCGGCCTATGGGCCATGCCACCTACTCCTCATGCTTTCTTGTGCATAACTCCTCTGTCTGGACTTCGTTTGAGCTATTTTTGGACTCGTTAGATTTTGTTTCTTATCTTAGACCTCATTTTGAGCTTATTATGGATCAAATTTTAAGGCATTTTCATCAACAATCTTTTCATGTGAGCTTATGTATGGTTCTCTCAAATCTTGAAAATAGGTGGAGAGGGACCAAAAAATGAGTGGAATTAACCATCTTAGAGTTTTAGGTATTGCTTCAGTCAAGCCGGCTTGGTTTTTGATAGAGCTAGCTTGAGCAGAAGGACAAAAAGCATCATATCAGGCATATCAAGCTTGCACATTGGAAGAGCTTGAAGGGAAATCCTGATTTCCCGGTCCAGGTTCGTTCAGATCTGATTAGATCACGAGATATATTTCAAAAATTTTCTCTTGATCTCAATCAGATCTTGATATGTTTTAGATCTGATTATTATTATTTTAATGAATAAAATAAAATAAGATAAATTAAATCAAATTTAATTTACCTGATTTGGGTAATCCTATTACCCTGTAGATGATCCTGATTGCAGCGGAAGGTTCTGGATCTTAGCCACGCAAGCGCCTGGCCTCTACCGGTATCCACTCAGGTTGGATCTGGAGATCCTCTTCTTCTCTATCATACCCTCCAAAATCAGATCGTGATCTGATCTGGAGGATCTCAAAAACTGCTTTTGAAGATCTGCAGTCGTCCTTTTGCAGCAGCGCAGCCTTCTTGCTTTTGATCGCCTTTCCTGATCTGAATCGCACCAAACTAAATCCAAAACACTTTTGGACGTGGAGAGCAAGGGGAGAAGAGACATATGGCATGGAGAAGGAGGGGAGAGGCAGCCTTGGGGCGTGGGAAATCTCTCTTTTTCTTTTTTTGAATTAGGGTTGGGCGCAGGGTCTTATTTATAGACCTCTTGTGATCCAACTCCTCTTCCTCTCAACCAATCACAACCCTTTGTGAAATCAGATCTAAATCTGATTGGTTGGAATAGAGACCCCTGGATTTCTCCTTAGAGGGCGCCTAAGACCAGTCAAACTAGATTCTTAGTAGAACTCTGATTGGAATCCAAAAGGGAGGTGGAGTCCTTGTCCAATAGGACTCCTAGGCGCCTCCTACTTGGGCTCACGCCACCCTTGGCGTGCGCCCTTCTCCTTTGCCAGGTTCTGGCAGGGGGACAGGCCCCCACCAGCTCTCCAATAGGTGCATGACACGTGGTCAAAAGTCAAAGGGTCAATGGTCAACGTTTGACCAGTCAAAGATAGACTTTTGACCAAAGTCAAAGAACAAGAATGGCAGGTGACCAAAAATGCAGGTAATGTCTTACAAATAAGACAACCTATTCTGACTTGGACAACTCCAGTCAGGCATATGAAGGCCTCTGATTGAGCACAAACTCCTTTGGCTCAGTTAGGACAACTTATTGTTGATAGTAAAAGAAGAACTTAGGTTCAATCGAGGTGCTAGCATGATTTCCTTGAACCTATATTGAATCTCATTCAGATCTTAACTAGATCAGTTCAATTGATGACACCAGATTCAAACCCTTATTTGTGTGACCCAGTTAGGTTCAGTTTCTGTATGGTAATGGGATATGTCATGATCTCTATCATAGACATCATCGAAACTCCTTTCCGATGGATCAGAATCTTCTTGATTCGAACAGCTAGAATGATCGATCATCTAAATCATTCTAATTGCTCCCAAAATCCACCAGTGACACCTAGCAGTATATGGTGGCAACCCATCATCGAGCTGAATATGAACCTCTTGGTGCAGCTACTTGTGATTTCAGTTCTTCTATCTTGAGTCCCGATCAGATTAGGGTTAAGGTGAACTCGTAACAAACCTAGTCTCTGTCATATGATGTAATCATTCGATTCGAGTCCAATGTGAAAATCTAAATAGAAACTCTTTCTATTTATTTCACTCTACCATGGCCATGGATTTCTGGACCTTTTCTCATGATCATCATAGGTACTCCTCTACCACCGAGGTAGATAGATCCCATCTTGATGCAATTAGTTCCTACAATGAACATGTCACAGCCAACATACACCTCAGGGTTCCATATGGCTAGGAGACCGAGTAATGGTATAGTCAAACTATAACACCTCAAGGTGAAACTGCCGACGCATCTCAGTCCAAAAGAAACCAGACACACTACTGCAGCATCGAGTCAGTCATTGACGAGAAGGTAGACCTTCCTAATATACTCAGGTGGTCACGTCAGTGCCCTCGTTCTCTAACGAGTACCTTGTCTCTCGCTCCGGTGTCTCCACACCGTTAGACTCAAGACTCATCTAACTAAAGAGAAGCGATGCGTACACAACCTTCCGGATCAATCACCATCCTCGTGATAATCCTATTGGTCAGGAGCTATTTATGAGTTAATAATGATTATTCATGTCTTAAATTTTCAACTCTTGAAAATATGAAATTTCATTCTATTAACTCAAAGGATGTATCACAGACACTAAATACACAGGTGTGATAGAAAATAACCCATTTCATTATTATAGTCAAAATTACAATTTTGCCCTAGAAGTGTATTACAAGTGTCAGCACATTTGGCTTCTAGGGCACATAATATCTAAACAATCTTCCACTTGTCCTAAAAGCCAATTGCTACAAGTCTAAGTCCCATCTTCTCAAGGTGGGCTTCGATCTTCTGCTGGCCCAACGGTTTTGTAAGGTGGTGCCACATTATCTGTGGAGTTGGACTTTCTTGATTCTCAACGTAACCTTTCTCAAAGGATAATCGCGGATGAGATGGTATCACCGTTTGCTGAGAATCTCTTTCCGCACAAAACAGTCTGCCAGATGTCGACTTTTGATTCTACTATTATCGGACAATGAAGTACCGAGTCTTGTGATCCTTGACTTGGAGTTCTCCGTTACCAAAGACCAACATCATATCCTTAGTTCTCTCAAGTACTTAAGGATACATTTCATATAAGTCCAGTCTTCACCTGATTTGATGATATCTGCTTGTGACACTCACAGCATGGGCTATATCAGGTCGTGTACATAGCATGGCAACATTTGAGGCTCCCTAGAAGCATAAGGATCTTGGCTCATGTGTTTATTTCCTTCAGGTGTGCTGGGGCACATCTTCTTGGAAAGATGAATACCATGTCTGAAGGGTATTAATCCCCTCTTAGAGTTTTCCATACTAAACCTCTTTAGTACTTCCTCTATGTACATCTTCTGTGAAAGTCCTAGCATCCTATTCGGTCTATCCCTATAGACCTTAATTCCTAGAATAAAGGATGCTTCACCTAGGTCTTTCATGGAGAATTCCTTAGACAACCACATCTTGACTGATGTCAACATGGGAATATCATTCCCAATAAGGAGGATGTCATCCACGTACAATACGAGGAAGACAACAGCGCTCCCACTGACCCTTTTGAAAACACATGGTTCCTCTTCATTTTTGATGAAACCAAACTTTTTGATCACATCATTGAAACGAGTGTTCCAGCTCCGAGATGCTTGCTTAAGTCCATATATGGACCTTTGCAGCTTGCAAACCTTGTGATCAGTATCACTGGATGTGAAACCTAGCGGCTGTTCCATATAGATATCTTCCTCAAGATATCCATTTAGGAATGCCGTTTTCACGTCCATTTGCCATATTTCATAATCGAAATAGGCTGCAACAGCAAGCAATGTGCGGATGGATTTTAGCATAGCTACCGGGGAAAAGGTATCCTGATAGTCAATGCCTTCACGTTGACTATAACCTTTTGCCACCAGTCTAGCCTTGAATGTCTCCACATTTCCATCTGCACCAATCTTTCTCTTGAAGATCCATTTACACCCAATAGGTACTATACCTTCTGGTGGATCTACCAAGGTCCAGACTTGGTTTGAGTGCATCGAGTCAATCTCTGACTTCATTGCCTCAAGCCATTTCTCGGAGTCGATATCTGATATCGCCTCGTTGTAGGTTTTGGGATCATCACCATGAGCACCATTACCTATGAGGAACATTTCCTCTACATCCTCTGAAATAATACCTAAGTATCTTTCAGGGGGACGGGAAACTCTTTCCGATCTACGAGGTGGAGGAGGTAGTGTTCTTATTGGCTCAACCTGATTTGGTTCCACTTGGTCCTTAGCTCGTTCTGCTTGTGAGACTTTCTCATCAAGCTTAATCTGCTTTCCAATGCCACTATCTTGAATAAACTATTTTTCAAGAAATATGGCATGTCGACTCACAATCACATTGTGGTCTTCTGGAATGTAGAAATAGTATCCTAATGACTCTTTAGGATATCCTATGAATCGAGCTCTGAAGGACCTAAATTCTAACTTGTCCGCTTGTTGTCTTTTGACATAAGCCGGACAACCCCAAATTCTGAGATGACTCAGACTTGGTTTCTTACCGTGCCATATCTCATACGGTGTGGTAGGAACGGTTTTAGAGGGAACCCTATTCAGTAAATAGATTGAAGTTAATAATGAATGTCCCCAAAGAAAATCTGGGAGGTCTGTGAAGCTCATCATGGATCGAACCATATCCAATAGAGTCCGATTTCTCCATTCTGAAACCCCGTTGAGTTGAGGTGTTCCTGGTGGAGTCCATTGAGAGACTATGCCATTTTCCTTAAGATAGTCTAGGAATTCCCGGCTAAGGTATTCACCTCCTCGATCTGATCGAAGAACCTTAATGGGTTTTCCAGTTTGTTTTTCTACTTCATGTCTGAATTCTTTGAACTTTTCAAAAGGCTTCAGACTTGTGTCTCATAAGATACACATACCCATACCTAGACAGATCATCGGTAAAGGTAATGAAGTAGACAAAATTGCCTCTAGCCGGCACATCGAATGGGCCGCACACATCAGTATGTACTAGGGCAAGGAGATCTGTGGCCCTCTCCCCATGTCCAACAAAAGGGAGTTTAGTCATTTTGCCTTGAAGACAAGATTCACAAGTTGGATATGACTCAAAAGTCAATGGACTCAATAGCCCATTTTTCTCCAATTTGTTAATCCTATCTTCTGCTATATGACCTAATCTCAGGTGCCATAGATATCTGTCGTTTGGACTATCCCTAGGTCGTTTGGCATTCACGTTTTGCTCGATAGTTAAAATAGGTACATCAATATGCAACTGATAAAGACCATTAACAAGGAAACCATTTGCAATTTTATTTCTTTCATAAAGAATGTTACAATGGTCCTTAAAGAAGGTGATCACATAACCTTCTTGTGCTAAGCATGAAACAGAAATCAAATTCCTGCTAGCTGCAGGCACATAATAACAGTCTTTTAAAACTAAGTCTAAACCAGATGGTAATCGAAGAGGGTATGTTCCCACGGCTACTGCAGCAACTCTTGCTCCATTACCGACGCGTAGGATCATGTCTCCATCCCTCAGCCTCCTGCTATCCTCAAGACCCTGCATAGAAGTGCACAGATGAGCACTAGAACCAGAGTCAAGCACCCAACTGGATGCAGAAGAAACCGTAAGGTTAGACTCAATAACGAGCATACCTCCAGAAGGACCTTCCTTCTTGTTCTTCAGGGTGGCCAGGTAAGTAGGGCAGTTCCGCTTCCAATGGCCGTCGCTGTTGCAATGGAAACACTTTCCTTTGCCATCGACCTTCTTCTTCGGTTCTGCCTTCTTCTTCTTTGATCCTTCCACCTTTTGCTTTTTCACAGACTTCTTTTTCTTTCCATAAGACTTTCTTTTGGAAGAAGTCCGTTCCATAGCAAGAACTGAGCCTTTAGAACCTTTCATAGAAAGCTCAGCGGTAACCAGCATATTCATCAACTCGGCCAAGGAATTTTGAAGTTTATGCATGTGGTAATTCATGATGAATTGCCCATATGCATCAGTCAAGGATTGCAGAATAATATCGTTCTGCAAGGTCCAAGTCCAACTTCACACCGAGCTTCTCAAGCTCTTCCATGTCCTTGATCATTGTCAGACAGTGATCTTGGACTGACTGCCCATCACGCATCTTAGCCTTAAAAAGTCATTTTCGTGACTTGATATTTGGCTGCGCGACTCTGTTCACCAAACATCTCCTGCAGGTGAGCCAACATTTGGCGAGCAGTCCCGATATCTTCATGTTGGCGCTGGAGCTCATCAGACATCGAGCCCAACATGTAGTATCTGGCCTTATTGTCTTCGTCAATCCATTTTTCCAGAGACGCTCTCTGTTCAAGTGGATGGACGAGCTGGTAAGGTGGGAGGGTCCTGGTCCAAAACATGTGTTAACTTCTCTGAACCCAAAACAATTTTGTAGTTCCTGAGCCAATCTTTATAATTGGGTCCAGTCAGTCTATGTGTGTCTAGGATACGTGCCAGTGGGTTGGACGCAGACATTTTCCTGTAGAGAGTCAAAGATTCTAGTTAGATACTGTAATTTTGACTTGACCAATTTGTTTAGGGATTTTATTTTTAAACAAATTAGCTCCCACTATTTTCTCGGATCCCTACACTCCCTCTGTAGAGATGCGAAAATCTCCACGATTGATGATTTCTAGTGGGTGGTGCGGTCTCACCAACTGACTCATCACCTCACCTAACAGTTATTGGTGATGGGTTAGCCAATGAGTGAACAACTCTTGTTCAATGATTCTCTAATCATGGTGCACCCAAACTTGGTCTCTAATTCATGAATCTCACCGTATCCGGAATATTGATCCACTCCTTAGTTAAGTCAGACCCACCATTTGCATAGACTGGGTTCCTAATTGGGTCTCTCACCGTATCCGAAATATTGAGCCCAACTCATCCTCCAGCCCATAGCATCCAATGCCTAATAGACATGGTTGCGTCTTCCCGGTGCAACTGAGCCACTGTATCCAGCCGAGAACAATCAACCCCGGGAAGGGCCCGCACATCTACAATGGTGGAAGACCTCGGACTTAATCTTTTCTTAGGGAGAATTGATTCAGGTCTCATTAAACTAGACTTGGCTTAGTCATAACAATTATGACTAACCTAGTGGCATGGGTCAGCTCGGATTATTGACCACCTCAGATCAGAACTGTGTCAACAGATATGGCCAGGTAAGTGAGACCGGTGGAAGGAATATGCCGTTAACTCGCACAAGAACGCATTCAGGTCGAGTAGCTTCCAATTAAAAACCAGTCGGTCGTCTGTGCCAAACTTACCTTAGACACCAAATTGTTGAGTCAGAACCAATTGGGTTAGCCTACAATCCAGACTCTAACCTCTGAGCCTAATTAGGTCTTGCTTGATCGTGACTCGATCTTGACCCAGACTTAATCCTATTAGGCTGGTCAATTTAAGCATTGTTGATCCCATCTAACCAACTCTTGATTCGGTTTGATCAACCGCTTAGACCTAATTGAGCTACCCAAGCCCGAACCCAGTATTATGAATATGTCTTAGATCTGAAATTCTCAATTTTAGACCTAATTAATATTCCATAAACTTAATTCTTAATTAAGTTGGGTTCATAAACAAAATATGCACAATAAATCCTAGGGTTTCAGGATCTAGGGTTTTGCAGAAAGTAAGTTTTGGGTTTCTGATTAAGGACGAACACGCAGCACCCCTACACGTCATAAGAACACCCCATCGAATGGGAAGAGAGGGCCTTTAAACCCTTCTTCGTTCTTATGACCGGACGGCCAAGAGGAACGCCTTAATCAGGAACATGTAAATACTACAAAACAGTTATAGATCTATATCATATATCTCATATACAAATTTAGATCTAATCAAGGCATATTTTGCATACATCTCATGTATCAAATCATGCATGTTTTCAGATCTAAATTATCACATAATAATCTAAAAAATTAGATTTAAATTGATCTAATCAAAATAAATTCTAATCTAGACAATTATGTAGAACTATTCTACAACTAGTCTAGTCATGCATCTATCATATCTCATATGATATTTAAAATTAAATAATTTTTATTTGCTGTTTATCAGATGTTATTATAACACTTATAATATCAGAAAATAGTAAATAAGAAGATCTAAAATATGATTTAATCAGATTAAATCAAAGACATGCAAAACTATTCTATAGAACTATTCTATTCTAGAACTAGTCATGCATATCTTCATGTTCTTAGATCCAAATCATTTAATTTTAATTTTTTCTGATTTCAGATCTGATCACATCTCATGTGACATCTGAAATCACTTTATTTTCTAATTAAAATAAAATTAAAATCAGATCTAAACAATTTAGAACCATGGCTCTGATACCAGTTGAAGGGAAATCCTGATTTCCCGGTCCAGGTTCGTTCAGATCTGATTAGATCAAGAGATATATTTCAAAAATTTTCTCTTGATCTCAATCAGATCTTGATATGTTTCAGATCTGATTCTTATTATTTTAATAAATAAAATAAAATAAGATAAATTAAATCAAATTTAATTTACCTGATTTGGGTAATCCTATTACCCTGTAGATGATCCTGATTGCAGCGGAAGGTTCTGGATCTTAGCCACGCAAGCGCCTGGCCTCTACCGGTATCCACTCGGGTTGGATCTGGAGATCCTCTTCTTCTCTATCACACCTCCAAAAATCAGATCTGGATCTGATCTGGAGGATCTTCAAAACTCTTTTGAAGATCTGCAGTCGTCCTTTTGCAGCAGCGCAGCCTTCTTGCTTTTGATCGCCTTTCCTTTGATCTGAATCGCACCAACCTAAAGTCCAAAACACTTTTGGACGTGGAGAGCAAGGGGAGAAGAGAGACTATGGCATGGAGAAGGAGGGGAGAGGCAGCCTTGGGGCGTGGGAAATCTCTCATTTTCTTTTTTTGAATTAGGGTTGGGCGCAGGGTCTTATTTATAGACCTCTTGTGATCCAACTCCTCTTCCTCTCAACCAATCACAACCCTTTGTGAAATCAGATCTAAATCTGATTGGTTGGAATAGAGACCCCTGGATTCCTCCTTAGAGGGCGCCTAAGACCAGTCAAACTGGATTCTTAGTAGAACTCTGATTGGAATCCAAAAGGGAGGTGGAGTCCTTGTCCAACAAGGACTCCTAGGCGCCTCCTACTTGGGCTCACGCCACCCTTGGCGTGCGCCCTTCTCCTTGCCAGGTTCTGGCAGGGGGACAGGCCCCCACCAGCTCTCCAATAGGTGCATGACATGTGGTCAAAAGTCAAAGTGTCAATGGTCAACGTTTGACCAGTCAAAGGTAGACTTTTGACCAAAGTCAAAGAACAAGAAATGGCAGGTGACCAAAAATGGCAGGTAATGTCTTACAAATAAGACAACCTATTCTGACTTGGACAACCTCCAGTCAGACCATATGAAGGCCTCTGATTGAGCACAAACTCCTTTGGCTCAGTCAGGACAACTTATTTATGATAGTAAAAGAAGAACGTTAGGTTCAATCGAGTGCTAGCACGATTTCCTTGAACCTAATTGAATCTCATTCAGATCAATTGAACTAGATCAGTTCAATTGATGATCACCAGATTCAAACCCTTGTTTGTGTGACCCAGTTAGGTTCAGTTCTGTATGGTAATGGGATATGTCATGATCTCTATCATCGACATCATCGAAACTCCTTTCGATGGATCAGAACTCTTCTGATTCGAACAGCTAGAATGATCGATCATCTAAATCATTCTAATTGCTCCCAAAATCCACCAGTGACACCTAGCAGTATATGGTGGCAACCCATCAGAGCTGAATGCGAACCTCTTGGTGCAGCTATCTGTGTGATTAAGTTCTTCTATCTTGAGCCCCGATCAGATTAGGGTTAAGGTGAACTCGTCAAACCCTAGTCTCTGTCATATGATGTAATCATTCGATTCGAGTCCAATGTGAAAATCTAAATAGAAACTCTTTCTATTATTTCACTCTACCATGGCCATGGATTTCTGGACTTGATTCTCATGATCATCATAGGGCTGCTCCTCTACCACCGGGTAGATAGATTCCATCTTGATGCCATCCAGTTCCTACAATGAACATGTCATAGCCAACATACACCTCAGGGTTCCATATGGCTAGGAGACCGAGTAATGGTGTAGTCAAACTATAACACCCTCAAGGTGAACTGCCGATGCATCTCAGGTCAAAGAACCAGACACACTACTGCAGCATCGAGTCAGTCATTGACGAGAAGGTAGACTTCCTAATGACTACTCGAGGTGGTCACGCTCAGTGCCCTCGTTCTCTAACGAGTACCTGTACTCTCGCTCCGGTGTCTCCACACCGTAGACTCAAGACTCATCTACTAAAGAGAAGCGATTCGTACACCAACCTTCCGGATCAATCACCATCCTCGTGATGATCCTATGGTCAGGAGCTGTTTATGAGTTAATAATGATTATTCATGTCTTAAATTTTCAACTCTTGAAAATATGAATTATCATTACCATTAACTCAAAGGATGTATCACAGACACTAAATACACATATGTGATAGAAAATAACCCATTTCATTAATTATAGTCAAAGTTACAATTTTGCCCCTAGAAGTGTATTACAAGTGTCAGCCAATTCTGGCTTCTAGGGCACATATATCTAACAGAGCTTCATCTTAAAAGCTTGATTGATCCAAGTTGAACCAGCTCGACTTCTGACCGAGCTAGCTTGAGTGGTGAATAGAATAGGATGTGGTTTCTGTTCTGACTTGGGATTGGGTTTAATCCTAAGGACTTAGGATCTTGGTTTACAAGATTCTAAGGGGCTAGCCTATGGATTGGACTGGATTTAGTCCAATGGATGTGTGCATGTGAGACATAGGTGAACATGGGCTTGCGGAGTGCATCACATTAGGTTAGCCAGGAGAGTTTTTTAGCTTGGATCACTTTGACTAGGTATATATACTCTATATTGAGTTTGTAAATTAGAATGAATTAAATACAAACCCTTTTTTCCTTAAAAATTCTCTCTCTCCCTCTCTCTAGTTCTCCCTCTCTTCTTCTCTATGCCTGAGGGTTTGCTAGGGTTTGGCAGATCATTGCCATCCCTTTCCACGGATCCTTGTTGCTTTTTTCATAATCATCAAGTAGCAAGGATAGTTCTCAATAGATTGGTATCAGAGCAGCCATTAGGAACAACAATTGATATCAGAGCCCTGGTGCTAGAACTGGTGGAGGAAAGATCAAAACTTCACTGGGATTGTGGTAAGGTGCTAAATAGATTCTTCTTGAACATTATTTTATTTAGTTATTTTTGGTTATTGGAGACCTGGTTGGGATGGCATCGAGTACCATTAAGATGGACTTTGGAAAGTTTAATGGCAAGGATAATTTCAGCCTTTGGCAGCAAAGAATGAAAGATTTGCTGGTGCAGAACAGAATCTACAAAATCTTGACTTGGGAAAGACCAAAAAGGATTTCTATTGAAGATTAGAAGGAGCTTGAAGAGATAGCTTTTAGCATGATTCGGATGTGCCTTGCTGATGAAGTTTTACTAGAGATTAACATGAAAATCATACCGAAGGAACTTTGGTAGAAACTAGAGAACATGTACATGGACAAGAACATGACAAATAAGTTATGATTGAAGAAGCAGCTGTACAGTTTGTGGATGCTTGAAAAAGGAGATCTAACATTTTACATCCAAAAGTTCAATCAAATTTGCTCAGATGTCATGAGCCCTGATGTGAAGATTGATGAGGAGGATAGAGTTCTTCTATTATTGTGTTCATTGCCAGTAGCATATGATGGTCTTATTACTATTTTGGTGTATGGAAAGAGACCTTAGATTTTGAGGAAGCGGCTGAAGTTCTCAGGTCTAACGAGTAGTGAGAGAGGCTAATTAAAGAAAATTCTAGCTCAAATGTGCTTTATGTGAATGAGAGGCAAGGAAGGCCTAAGGAGAGAACTTCAGATAAATCAAAGGATAGATATAAGTCTCGAGAAAATCAGAGGTGCTTTCTATGAATAAGAGATAAGGAAGGCCTAAAAAGAGAACTCGAGATAAATCAAAAGATAGATATAAGTCTTGAAAAAATTAGAAGGCTTGAAAATATTGTAAGTATTATCAGCCTAGTTATATTAGAAGAAATTGCCTACTTTTAAAGAATGAAAAGGAAAATGGCACTTCTAAGGATGGATTGACTAGTAAGAGTGATTCTTTGTCATCTAAGGATAGTGGAGATGACATCCTAATAGTATCAGATAGAATTATAGAGTTGGATAGCCATTAGATACTAGATTCAGCATGTTTCCATCATTATACTACACATCAAGAGTGGTTCTCATCTTATGAGAGATCCAACGAAGGGAGTGATGGAACCAGATCTAGAATTTTAGGGCTAGATCTTGAAACTTTTTAGATCTAAGCAGTGAAAGATAAAAATTAATCAAAATTAATTCATAAAAATCAAAGAATCTTTAGATCTAAGATCCTATTACATGATTATAGCATGAGATTGAATCAAAAATTAAAAAAATATTAGAAATAAAAAATATGTTGATCACATCAACATGGATCTACACTAGATCTATTGTGGATATATAACATAGGATCAGATCTATATTACATATGCAAGTTAGATGTTCTAACTTACTGATCCAAGCTGAAGGATGAAGATTTGAGCTACACATGCGTTCAGCCTCTAAGAGATGTCCCCATGAGCCCATGAATCCCGATCAGTAGTTCGATGTAGAATATCAGCATAGTATGCTAGTACTATGCTGATCCTTCTTCGATGGTCAATCCGATGCTTTCTTCTTTAAGATTTGGACACTCCAAAAATTAGAAGAAAAAGAAGAGACTTTTAATCTAAAACAACACTCAAAAATCTCAATGAAGGAGGAGGAGAAAGGAAGGGAAGAGCAAAGGAATCCTAGAAGAAGACTCTCTTTTTCTTCTCTTTTCCCTTACCTAGACACCTAGATTGGTATCTTTGAAATCTCCATGCCCAAGAGATCTCTCACTCTAGTTTTCAAATGCCCAAAATGTAGGATTTGATGTGATGCTCCCAAGCCTTGGGAGACCATAGGAGGAGCTAGGGTGTTGGCTCCAAGAGACAAGGGTAGGTGTGAGTCCTAGGGCTAGTACAGGAGTTGTCCTAGGTGAAGATGGCATGTAGCCCTGCATGGGCTCAAGGTTTAGGTGTGAGGATCTTAAGGAGCTTGGTAGGTACTTCGAAGATCTGAGACATAAGATGGAGCAAGGGACCAAAGCCAGGAGAAGAATCAACCATGACAAGGGGCTGACACACAGATGGGATGGCGCGAATATGCAGTCGAGCCAGCTTGGGGCACAATCAAGCTGATTGTCTTAGGTAGATAGAAGATACAATTCGGACGAGATGCAATCGAGCCAGCTCAGCTCCGGACAGAGTCGGCTCGATGGTGGCGAATAAAACTTGATGGATTTTCTATTTTGGTTTAGGATAGGCTTTTATCCTAGGGTCTTAAGGCCTGGACCAATAAGGTCTTAAGGGGGCTAACTCATGTATGGATCAGATTCAGATCTAGGAGATGAGGGCATCTGAGTGTTAGATATATATGCCCTAGAAGTCAGAATTGGCTGATACTTGTAATACACTTCTAGGGGCAAAATTATAATTTTGATAATAATCAATAAAATAGATTATTTTCTATCACATATGTGTATTTAGTGTCTGTGATACATCCTTTAAGTTAATGGTAATGATAATTCATATTTTCAAGAGTTCAAAATTTAAGACATGAATAATCATTATTAACTCATAAAATGCTCCCGACCATAGATGGTGATTGATCCGGAAGGTTGGTGTACAATCGCTTCTCTTTAGTAGATGAGTCTTGAGTCTACGGTGTGGAGACACCGAAGCGAGAGTACAGGTACTCGTTAGAGAACGAGGGCACTGAGCGTGACCACCTCGAGTAGTCATTAGGAAGTCTACCTTCTCGTCAATGACTGACTCGATGCTGCAGTAGTGTGTCTGGTTCTTTGACCTGAGGTGCATCGATAGTTCACCTTGAGGGTGTTATAGTTTGACTACACCATTACTCGGTCTCCTAGCCATATGGAATCCTGAGGTGTATGTTGGCTATAGCATGTTCATTGTAGGAACTGGATTGCATCAAGATGGAATCTATCTACCCGGTGGTAGAGGAGCAGCCCTATGATGATCATGAGAATCAAGTCCAGAAGCCCATGGCCATGGCAGAGTGAAATAATAGAAAGAGTTTCTATTTAGATTTTCACATTGGACTTGAATCGAATGATTACATCATATGACAGAAACTAGGGTTTGACGAGTTCACCTTAACCCTAATCTGATCGGGGCTCAAGATAGAAGAACTTAATCACACAGGTAGCTGCACCAAGAGGTTCGCATTCAGCTCTGATGGGTTGCCACCATATACTGCTAGGTGTCACTGGTGGATTTTGGGAGCAATTAGAATGATTTAGATGATCGATCATTCTAGCTGTTCGAATCAGAAGAGTTCTGATCCATCGAAAGGAGTTTCGATGATGTCGATGATAGAGATCATGACATATCCCATTACCATACAGAACTGAACCTAACTGGGTCACACAAATAAGGGTTTGAATCTGGTGATCATCAATTGAACTGATCCAGTTCAATTGATCTGAATGAGATTCAATTAGGTTCAAGGAAATCGTGCTAGCACTCGATTGAACCTAACGTTCTTCTTTTACTATCATAAATAGTTGTCCTGACTGAGCCAAAGGAGTTTGTGCTCAATCAGAGGCCTTCACTTGGTCTGACTGGAGCTTGTCCAAGGTCAGAAAAGGGTTGTCTTATTTTGTAAGACAATACCTGCCATTTTTGGTCACCTGCTATCATTTTCGTCCTTTGACTTTGGTCAAAAGTTGACCTTTGACTGGTCAAATGTTGACCATTGACACTTTGACTTTGTCCACATGTCATGCACCTATTGGAGAGCTGGTGGGGGCTTGTCCCCCTATGCCAGAACCTGGCAAGGAGGAGGGCGCACGCCACCCTTGGCGTGCCCAAGTAGGAGGCGCCCAGGAGTCCCTGTTGGATAGGACTCCATCTCCTTTTTGGATTCCAATTAGAGTTCTCCTAAGAACCAAGTTTGACTGGTCTTAGGTGCCATCTAAGGAGGAATCCAAGGGACTCTATTCCCACCAATCAGATTTAGATCTGATTTCACAAAGGGTTGTGATTGGTTGGGAAGAAGAGGAGTTGGATCACGCATAGTCTATAAATAAGACCCTGCGCCCAACTCAAAGTGCAATTAAAAATTGAATTCTCCATGCCCCAAGGCTGCCTCTCTCCTCCTCCTCCATGCCAAGACCATCTTCTCCCTCTCCTCTCCACACCCAAAGTAGTTTGGGATCCAAGTTGGTGCAATCCAGATCGAGAGAAAGGCGACAGAAAGCTAGAAGGCTGCGCTGCTGCAAAGGACAACTGCTGATCTTCGAAAGATATTTTGAAGATCCTCCAAATCAGATTCAGATCTAATTTTTGGAGATGTGATAGAGAAGAAGAGGATCTCCTAGATCCAACCCTAAGTGGATACCGGTAGAGGCCAGGCACTTGCGTGGCTAGATCCAGAACCTTCCGCTGCTTACAGGATCATCAACGGGTAATAGGATTACCCTACATCAAGGTAAATTAAATTTGATTTAATTTATCTAAATTTTATTTTAATTATTAAAATAATAAAAATTAGATCTTAAAATATCTCAAGATCTGATTCTAGATCAAAGAAAAATTTTTTTTGAAATATATCTCTTGATCCAATCAGATCTGAACGAACCTGGTCCGAAAAATCAGGATTTTCCTTCAACTGGTATCAGAGCCCATGGTTCTAAAATATTTAGATCTAATTTTAAATTTATTTTAATTAAAAAATAAGTGATTTTAGATGTCACATGAGATGTGATCAGATCTAAAATCAAAAAAATTAAAATTAAATGATTTGGATCTAAGATTAGAAAAATATGCATGACTAGTTCTAAAATAGAATAGTTCTATAGAATAGTCTTGCATGTTTTGATTTAATCTGATTAAATCATATTTTAGATCTATTTATTTACTATTTTTTGATATTATAATTATTATAATAACATCTAAAAAATAGCAAATAAAAATTATTTAATTTTAAATATCATATGAGATATGATTGATGCATGTCTAGACTAGTTGTAGAATAGTTCTACATAATTGTCTAGATTAGAATTTATTTTGATTAAGATCAATTTAAATCTAATTTTTTAGATTATTATATGAGATAATTTAGATCTGAAAAATATGCATGATTTGATACATGAGATGTATGCAAAATATGCCATGATTAGATCTAATTTGTATATGAGATATATGATATAGATCTAAAACTATTTTGTAGTATTACATGTTCCTGATTAAGGCGTTCCTCTTGGCCGTCCGGTCATAAGAATGAAGAAAGGTTTAAAGGCCCTCTCCTTCCATTCGATGGGGTGTTCTTATGATGTGTAGGGGTGCTGCGCATGTTCGTCCTTAATCAGAAACCCAAAACTTACTTTCTGCAAAACCCTAGATCCTGAAACCCTAGGATTTATTGTGCATATTTTGTTTATGAACCCTACTTAATTAAGAATTAAGATTATGGAATATTAATTAGGTCTAAAATTGAGAATTTTAGATCTAAGACATATTCATAATACTGGGTTCGGGCTTGGGTAGCTCAATTAGGTCTAAGCGGTTGATCAAACCGAATCAAGAGTTGGTTAGATGGGATCAACAATGCTTAAATTGACCAGCCTAATAGGATTAAGTCTGGGTCAAGATCGAGTCACGATCAAGCAAGACCTAATTAGGCTCAGAGGTTAGAGTCTGGATTGTAGGCTAACCCAATTGGTTCTGGACTCAACAATTTGGTGTCTAAGGTAAGTTTGGCACATACGACCGACTGGTTTTTAATTGGAAGCTACTCGACCTGAATGCGTTCTTGTACGAGTTAATGGCATATTCCTTCCACCGGATCTCACTTACCTGGCCATATCTGTTGACACAGTTCTGATCTGAGGTGGTCAATAATCCGAGCTAACCCATGCCACTAGGTTAGTCATAATTGTTATGACTAATGACAAGTCTAGTTTAATGAGACCTGAATCAATTCTCCCTAAGAAAAGATTAAGTCTGAGGTCTTCCACCATTGTAGATGTGCGGGCCCTTCCCGGGGTTGATTGTTCTCGGCTGGATACAGTGGCTCAGTTGCACCGGAAGATGCAACCATGTCTATTAGGCATTGGATGCTATGGGCTGGAGGATGAGTTGGGCTCAATATTTTGGATACGGTGAGAGACTCAATTAGGAAACCCAGTCTATGCAAATGGTGGGTCTGACTTAACTAAGGAGTGGATCAATATTTTGGATACGGTGAGATTCATGAATTAGAGACCAAGTTTGGGTGCACCATGATTAGAGAATCATTGAACAAGAGTTGTTCACTCATTGGCTAACCCATCACCAATAACTGTTAGGTGAGGTGATGAGTCAGTTGGTGAGACCGCACCACCCACTAGAAATCATTAATCATGGAGATTTTCGCATCTCTACAGAGGGAGTGTAGGGATCCGAGAAAATAGTGGGAGCTAATTTGTTTAAAAATAAAATTCCTAAATAAATTGGTCAAGTCAATAATTACAGTATCTAACTAGAATCTTTGACTCTCTACAGGAAAAATGTCTGCGTCCAACCCATTGGCACGTATCCTGGACACACATAGACTGACCTGGACCCAATTATAAAGATTGGCTCAGGAACTACAAAATTATTTTGGGTTCCAGAGAAGTTAACCCATGTATTGGACCAGGACCCTCCCACCTTACCAGCCCGTCCATCCACTGAACAGAGAGCGTCTCTGGAAAAAATGGATAGACGAAGATAATAAGGCCAGATATTACATGTTGGGCTCGATGTCTGATGAGCTCCAGCGCCAACATGAAGATATCGGGACTGCTCGCCAAATGTTGGCTCACCTGCAGGAGATGTTTGGTGAACAGAGTCGCGCAGCCAAATATCAAGTCACGAAATGACTTTTTAAGGCTAAGATGCGTGATGGGCAGTCAGTCCAAGATCACTGTCTGACAATGATCAAGGACATGGAAGAGCTTGAGAAGCTCGGTGTGAAGTTAGACTTGGATCTGCAGAACGATATTATTCTGCAATCCTTGACTGATGCATATGGGCAATTCATCATGAATTACCACATGCATAAACTTCAAAATTCCTTGGCCGAATTAATGAATATGCTGGTTACCGCTGAGCTTTCTATGAAAGGTTCTAAAGGCTCAGTTCTTGCTATGGAACGGACTTCTTCCAAAAGAAAGTCTTATGGAAAGAAAAAGAAGTCTGTGAAAAAGCAAAAGGTGGAAGGAGCAAAGAAGAAGAAGGCAGAAGCCGAAGAAAAAGGCCGATGCAAAGGAAAGTGTTTCCATTGCAACAGCGACGGCCATTGGAAGCGGAACTGCCCTACTTACCTGGCCACCCTGAAGAACAAGAAGGAAGGTCCTTCTGGAGGTATGCTCGTTATTGAGTCTAACCTTACGGTTTCTTCTGCATCCAGTTGGGTGCTTGACTCTGGTTCTAGTGCTCAGTGCTCATCTGTGCACTTCCATGCAGGGTCTTGAGGATAGCAGGAGGCTGAGGGATGGAGACATGATCCTATGCATTGGTAATGGAGCAAGAGTTGCTGCAGTGGTGGTGGAACATACCCTCTTCGATTACCATCTGGTTTAGACTTAGTTTTGAAAGACTGTTATTATGTGCCTGCAGCTAGCAGGAAATTTGATTTCTGTTTCATGCTTAGCACAAGAAGGCTATGTGATTACCTTCTTTAAGGACCATTGTAACATTCTTTATGAAAGAAATAAAATTGCAAATGGTTTCCTTATTAATGGTCTTTATCAGCTACATATTGATGTACCTATTCTAACTATCGAGCAAAACGTGAATGCCAAACGACCTAGGGATAGTCCAAACGATAGATATCTATGGCACCTGAGATTAGGTCATATAGCAGAAGATAGGATCAACAAATTGGAGAAAAATGGGCTATTGAGTCCATTGACTTTTGAGTCATATCCAACTTGTGAATCTTGTCTTCAAGGCAAAATGACTAAACTCCCTTTTGTTGGACATGGGGAGAGGGCCACAGATCTCCTTGCCCTAGTACATACTGATGTGTGCGGCCCATTTGATGTGCCGGCTAGAGGCAATTTTGTCTACTTCATTACCTTTACCGATGATCTGTCTAGGTATGGGTATGTGTATCTTATGAGACACAAGTCTGAAGCTTTTGAAAAGTTCAAAGAATTCAGACATGAAGTAGAAAAACAAACTGGAAAAACCCATTAAGGTTCTTCGATCAGATCGAGGAGGTGAATACCTTAGCCGGGAATTCCTAGACTATCTCAAGGAAAAATGGCATAGTCTCTCAATGGACTCCACCAGGAACACCTCAACTCAACGGGGTTTCAGAACGGAGAAATCGGACTCTATTGGATATGGTTCGATCCATGATGAGCTTCACAGACCTCCCTGATTTTCTTTGGGGACACTCATTGTTAACTTCAATTTATCTACTGAATAGGGTTCCCTCTAAAACCGTTCCTACCACACCGTATGAGATATGGCACGGTAAGAAACCAAGTCTGAGTCATCTCAGAATTTGGGGTTGTCCGGCTCATGTCAAAAGACAACAAGCGGACAAGTTAGAGTTTAGGTCCTTTCAGAGCTCGATTCATAGGATATCCTAAAGAGTCATTAGGATACTATTTCTACATTCCAGAAGACCACAATGTGATTGTGAGTCGACATGCCATCTTTCTTGAAAAATAGTTTATTCAAGATAGCGGCATTGGAAAGCAGATTAAGCTTGATGAGAAAGTCTCACAAGTACAACGAGCTAAGGACCAATTGGAACCAAATCAGGTTGAGCCAATAAGAACACTACCTCCTCCACCTCGTAGATCGGAAAGAGTTTTCCATCCCCCTGAAAGATACTTAGGTATTATTTCAGAGGAAGTAGAGGAAAATGTTCCTCGTAGGTAATGGTGCTCATGGTGATGATCCCAAAACCTACAACGAGGCGATATCAGATATCGACTCCGAGAAATGGCTAGAGGCAATGCAGTCAGAAATTGACTCGATGCACTCAAACCAAGTCTGGACCTTGGTAGATCCACCAGAAGGTATAGTACCTATTGGGTGTAAATGGATCTTCAAGAGAAAGATTGGTGCAGATGGGAATGTGGAGACATTCAAGGCTAGACTAGTGGCAAAAGGTTATAGTCAATGCGAAGGCATTGACTATCAGGATACCTTTTCCCAGTGGCTATGCTAAAATCCATCCGCACATTGCTTGCCGTTGCAGCCTATTTCGATTATGAAATATGGCAAATGGACGTGAAAACGGCATTCTTAAATGGATATCTTGAGGAAGATATCTATATGGAACAGCCGCTAGGTTTCACATCCAGTGATACTGATCACAAGGTTTGCAAGCTGCAAAGGTCCATATATGGACTTAAGCAAGCATCTCGGAGCTGGAACACTCGTTTCAATGATGTGATCAAAAAGTTTGGTTTCATCAAAAATGAAGAGGAACCATGTGTTTTCAAAAAGGTCAGTGGGAGCGCTGTTGTCTTCCTCGTATTGTACGTGGATGACATCCTCCTTATTGGGAATGATATTCCCATGTTGACATGACAGTCAAAATATGGTTGTCCAAGGAATTCTCCATGAAAGACCTAGGTGAAGCATCCTTTATTCTAGGAATTAAGGTCTATAGGGATAGACCGAATAGGATGCTAGGACTTTCACAGAAGATGTACATAGAGGAAAGTACTAAAGAGGTTTAGTATGGAAAACTCTAAGAGGGGATTAATACCCTTCAGACATGGTATTCATCTTTCCAAGAAGATGTGCCCTAGCACACCTGAGGAAATAGAACGCATGAGCAAGATCCCTTATGCTTCTGCAATAGGGAGCCTCATGTATGCCATGCTATGTACACGACCTGATATAGCCCATGCTGTGAGTGTCACAAGCAGATATCAGTCAAATCCAGGTGAAGAACACTGGACTTCTGTGAAATGTATCCTTAAGTACTTGAGAAGAACTAAGGATATGATGTTGGTCTTTGGTAACAGAGAACTCCAAGTCCAGAGATACACAGACTCGGATTTCATGTCCGATATAGATGATCGAAAGTCGACATCTGGAAGTCTGTTTGTGTGCAATGGTGGTGCTGTCAGCTGGAAGAGTTCCAAGCAAAACGTGATAGCAGATTCCACCATGGAAGCAGAATATATCGCTGCATCAGAGGCTGCGAAGGAAGCATTCTGGTACAAGAAGTTTGCTGCAGAAATTGGAGTAATGCCATCAGATGCCATTCCTCTTATACTGCGACAATAATGGCGCCATAGCCCTTGCTAAGGAGCCGAGGTCTCACCAAAAATCCAAGCACATTGAGCGGCGATACCACCTCATCCGCGATTACCTCGAGAAGGGTTACGTCGAGGTCAAGAGAGTCGACTCCACAGATAATGTGGCAGACCCACTTACAAAGCCGTTGGGCCAGCAGAAGATCGAAGCCCACCTTGAGAAGATGGGACTTAGACTTGTAGCCAATTGGCTTTAGAACAAGTGGGAGATTGTTAGATATATGTGCCCTAGAAGCCAGAATTGGCTGACACTTGTAATACACTTCTAGGGGCAAAATTATAATTTTGACTATAATCAATAAAATGGGTTATTTTCTATCACATATGTGTATTTAGTGTCTGTGATACATCCTTTGAGTTAATGGTAATGATAATTCATATTTTCAAGAGTTGAAAATTTAAGACATGAATAATCATTATTAACTCATAAAATGCTCCCGACCATAGGATCATCACGAGGATGGTGATTGATCCGGAAGGTTGGTGTACAATCGCTTCTCTTTAGTAGATGAGTCTTGAGTCTACGGTGTGGAGACACCGGAGCGAGAGTACAGGTACTCGTTAGAGAACGAGGGCACTGAGCGTGACCACCTCGAGTAGTCATTAGGAAGTCTACCTTCTCGTCAATGACTGACTCGATGCTGCAGTAGTGGTGTGTCTGGTTCTTTGACCTGAGGATGCATCGGACAGTTCACCTTGAGGGTGTTATAGTTTGACTACACCATTACTCGGTCTCCTAGCCATATGGAACCCTGAGGTGTATGTTGGCTATAGCATGTTCATTGTAGGAACTGGATTGCATCAAGATGGAATCTATCTACCCGGTGGTAGAGGAGCAGCCCTATGATGATCATGAGAATCAAGTCCAGAAGCCCATGGCCATGGCAGAGTGAAATAATAGAAAGAGTTTCTATTTAGATTTTCACATTGGACTTGAATCGAATGATTACATCATATGACAGAGACTAGGGTTTGACGAGTTCACCTTAACCCTAATCTGATCGGGGCTCAAGATAGAAGAACTTAATCACACAGGTAGCTGCACCAAGAGGTTCGCATTCAGCTCTGATGGGTTGCCACCATATACTGCTAGGTGTCACTGGTGGATTTTGGGAGCAATTAGAATGATTTAGATGATCGATCATTCTAGCTGTTCGAATCAGAAGAGTTCTGATCCATCGAAAGGAGTTTCGATGATGTCGATGATAGAGATCATGACATATCCCATTACCATACAGAACTGAACCTAACTGGGTCACACAAACAAGGGTTTGAATCTGGTGATCATCAATTGAACTGATCTAGTTCAATTGATCTGAATGAGATTCAATTAGGTTCAAGAAAATCGTGCTAGCACTCGATTGAACCTAACGTTCTTCTTTTACTATCATAAATAGTTATCCTGACTGAGCCAAAAGAGTTTGTGCTCGATCAGAGACCTTCACTTAGTCTGAGTGGAGCCTATCCAGGTCAGAAAAGGGTTGTCTTATTTTGTAAGACAATACCTACCATTTTTGATCACCTACCATTTCTCATCCTTTGACTTTGGTCAAAAGTTGACCTTTGACTGGTCAAATATTGACCATTGATACTTTGACTTCTATCCATGTGTTACGTACCTATTGGAGAGCTGGTGGGTGCTTGTCCCCCTGCTAGAACCTGGCAAGGAGGGTGCATGCCAAGGGACTCTATTTAAATAAGAACCATTTAATTAAATAATTAAATAAATAATTAAATGATTAAATAAGAATAATTTAATTTATTTATTTAATTAAATAAGGAGGCAAGCAGGAGGCACCCAGGAGTCCCTATTGGATAGGGACTCCATCTCCATTTTGGATTTCGATTAGACTTCTCCTAAGAACCAAGTTTGACTGATCTTAGGCACCATCTAAGGATGAATCCAGGGGACTCTATTCTCACCAATCAGATTTAGATCTAATTTCACAAAGAATTATGATTGATTAGGAAGAAGAGGAGTTGGATCACGCATAGTCTATAAATAAGACCCTGCACCCAACTCAAAGTGCAATTAAAATTGAATTCTCCATGCCCCAAGACTGCCTCTCTCCTCCTCCTCCATGCCAAGACCATCTTCTCCCTCTCCTCTCCATGCCCAAAGTAGTTTGGGATCCATGTTGGTGCAATCTAGGTGAGAGAAAGGCGATAGAAAGCTAGAAGGCTGCGCTGCTGCAAAGGACAACTGTTGATCTTCAAAAGTAGTTTTGAAGATCCTCCAAATTAGATTTAGATCTAATTTTTGATGATATGATAGAGAAGAAGAGGATCTCCAGATCCAGCCCGAGTGAATATCGGTAGAGGTCAGGCACTTGCATGGCTGGATCCAGAACCTTCCGCTGCTTATAGGATCATCAACGGGTAATAGGATTACCCTACATCAAGGTAAATTAAATTAAATTTAATTTATTTAAATTTATTTTAATTATTAAAATAATAAAAATTAGATCTAAAATATTTTAGATTTGATCTAGATCAAAGAGAAAATTTTTTGAAATATATCTCTTAATTTGATCAGGTCTAAGCGAACCTGGTCCGCAAAATCAGAATTTTCCTTCACTAAGATATATGTACATGGGCTCAGTGAGTGCTTTCATGTATTGGGTTAGCCTAGGAGAGTTTTTCAGCTAGGATTTAGGTTTATTAGGGTTCACGTGGTATAGCAGAAATCTTAGGATATAAAAATTCAGGTATTGTATCTTTACAATAGAGTGGAATACAATTAAGCTTTTCTTCCTAAAACTCTTTACTCTTCTCTCTCTGGTTCCAACTTTAAGCCTTAGGTGCTGGCTATTTACTTATTCTTCTTCTCTCTAGCAATTGGTATAAGAGAGGTACCAGGATCCAACAAGTGATATCAGAGCGTGGTTGAGCATGAAGGAGGAAGAAGATCAGATTTCAGCAAAGATCAGTAGTATGGTTCTGATCTAGAGGCTTTCTCCAAACTTCGTGAGGAAGAAAGAGATCACAGGACTATTGTCCACTATCTCTAGTCAAGATATTCTTTCAGATCCACTTGTTTGCTATTTTTTATTCATACGATCATGAAGAATAGCGGATTGAAGGTAGGATTTGAGAAGTTTAATGAAAAGAAAAATTTTATGATGTGGAAGGTTAGGATGGAGGATTTGCTGGTTCAGATGAGACTAGATTCGATCTTGAAAGATAGGCTGGAGGAGATGATAGACAAGGAGTGGGTATCCTTGGAGAAAAGGGCATGTGCCATGATTAGGACTTGTTTGATAGATGAGGTGCTGTATGGTGTATTGGAAGAGAAGATACCTAAGGGTTTATGATCAAGGTTATGCCAGTTGTATATGGAGAAGAACATGTGCAATAAGTTGATACTAAAAAAATAACTGTACAGCCTTCAGATGCAAGAGGGCGAGGATGTTGTAGGGTATGTTTAGCAGTTCGACTGGATGATCATGGATTTGCTCAACATTGGGCTGGATATCGGAGGATAAAAGTTTATTGCTGCTATGTTCGCTACCCGAGAGCTTCGATCCATTGGTGATGACGCTGTTGTATGGTAAGGAGATGATGGTGTATGAGGAGATCATATCAGTGTTAAGATCCAATAAGCAGCGAGAATGGATGATGATGAGGGAGGTCTTCCAGGAGAGTCTCATGATTTTAGAGAGACTTAGATAAGGAAAGAAGAAGGGTCAGTGAAGGGATAGCAAGGGATCCAAGAGATGCTTCAAGTGTGATGAAGCAGGATACTTTAAGCGAGAATATTTGCTTTGGAAGAAGTGCAAGAGAGAAGAAAACTCAGATTTCATTGGTTCAGTCATTGTATGTGAAGAATCGGATAAGCTGTTAGTGGTCTCGAAAGAGCCCATGGGGTGTGGTGTATTTGAGATGATTTTGAACAGATCTACGGAGTGCGGAGGATCTGAAGGGGTAGCGATGGTGTCGAAGGTGCAGCGGTAGACTCAGCAATGCAGCATTGAGTGGTTGTCCTTAGGAGACTCGATTATAGAGTCGACTTCTGTGGCATCAGGAGGATTTCAATTTTAGATGGAGCATCGAACAGAGGTGGTTTCACAAGTGGAGAGAGTTTTGAAATGAGTTCAGAGTGGAGGAGTGCAGGAGGACCAATATCTTAGCACCAATATCAGAGATGCACGATTTTAGATGGAGCAGCACGTGCAGGAGGATAGACGAAGTTCTAAGAAGACCGTGTTAGGGTATGCAGTAGGTGCTAGCATAGGATTGTTGTAAATTCTCCAGGAAAGTTTAGGATAGTTGATGCAGCTGCTAAGCAGAAGGGTGCTTACAATTTTAAGGGTGGTGCACAGAAATAAGCCAAGATCTTCAGCAATGGAGGCGGTCATCCCAAAGGCCTCAAAGGAAGCTCAGCAGCTAAAGAAGAATGACAGTGGTAAGGTGTGCACAAGTAGCTGTTAGGACATGTATCGACAATGAGTTCATGTAGAAAAATATTACCAGGTGTGGCAAGGCTTGGGCACACCAAGATGGAGATTGTAGGATTTGATGTGGTGCTCTCAAACCTTGGAAGGCCACAGGAGGAGCTAGGATGTTGGCTCCAGAAGACTAGGATGGGTGTGAGTCCTAGGACTAGGATAGGAGTTTTCTTAGGTGAAGATGCCATGTAGCCCTATATGAGCTCGAGGAATTGGTGCAATCACCATGGCATCATCTATCTTTGATACTAATTGTTAGAAACCATGGGACCGCTCGAACACCAATCCTCTCTTGACATCACAAGCCCTGATACCATATTGTAGAAGCCCCTAATCTTTACCATGGATATGGAGAGATCTTTGACGTTTTCTAAGGCAGCATACCATAAATCATCACTTAGATCTATGCTGGAGCACCTTCCTCCTTGAGCTTGAGCAAGGCACCCCATCTCTCTAGGGCTTCTTCAAGAACCTAGGGCAACAACACTAGAGAGAAAAGAGAAGATAGATTGAGGGAGAAAAGATCTGTATTGATTGCTCTCTTGAAAATCCTAATATAACCTATGCATTTAAACATAGCCATTAGGTCAGACCAAAATCTTTCTTAGTTAATCCAATACATGAAAGCACTCATCGAGCCCATGTACATCCATGTCTCCCATGCTCTCATCTCCTGGATCTAAACCCGATAGGCAGGGAGTGCTAGAATGTTGCAGTAGCATTTTCTTGGAGATGCAGGGCTGAGAGAGGCTTGATGGTGCAGTTGCCGAGGAAGGTATCTCAGTAGAAAGTATCAGGATACTCTAGGAAGATGGGCAGTGTGGGGTAGTTGATGTCAAGAGAGGATTGACATTCGAGCGGTACCATGGTTCCTTACAATTGGTATAAGAGATAGGTGATGCCATGGTGATTGTGCTAATATTTGGTATCAGAGCTTGATGGTGCGTGGAAGAGAAGCAGAAGTCATACAAGATGAAATAAAAAATCTGCATGAGTATTCCATGGTATGTCTCAGATCTATCTTTGTTATTGCCGTGGTTTGGCCAAGTGGGAGTAGTAGGTTGAAGGTAGAGGCTGAGAGGATTAACGAGAAGGATTTTTTCTGGGGTGGAAGGTTTGGGTGCATGATTTGCTAGTCGATCTTAGAGGAAAGGCCGAGATGTATGATGGGTGATAGGTAGGTAGTGCTGGAGTGCTACAATAGCATTTCTTGGAGAGCAGGACTAAGAGAGGTTCAATGGAGCAGCAGCTGAGGAAGGTATCTCAGTAGAAAGCATCAAAATTCTCAAAGAAGATGGGCAGTATGTGGCAATTGATGTCAAGAGAGGATTGGCATTCGAGCAGTACTATGGTTCCTTATAATTAGTATCAGAGATAGGTAATGCCATGGTGATTGCACCAACATGAGGTTTGGGTGTGAGGACTTTAAGGAGCTTGGTAGGTGCTTCGAAGATCTGAGACATAAGATGGAGCAAGGGACCAAAGCCAAGAGAAGAATCAACCAAGACAAAGGGCTGACACACAGGCTGGCTAGCTCAAATACATAGTCAAGCTGGCTATCTCAGGTAGGCAGAAGATAGAGTTTGGACGAGATGCAGTCGAGCCAGCTCAGCTCCTGACAGAGCTGGCTCGATGATGGTGAATAGAACTAGATGAGATCGTCTATTTGGGTCTAGGATAGGCTTTTATCCTAGGATCTTAAAGCCTGGACCAATAAGATCTTAAGGGGGCTAAGTCATGTATAGGTCAGATTCAAATATAGGGGATGAGAGCATGTGAGACATATATACATGGGCTTGATGAGTATTTTCATGTATTGGATTAGCCTAGGAGAGTTTTTTAGTTGGGTTTTGGGTTCATTAGGATTCATTTGGTATAGTAGAAATACTAGGGTATATAAATCCAGGTATTGTATCTTTATAATAGAGTGGAATACAATTGAGCTTTTTTTTTAAAACTCTCTACTCTTCTCTCTCTAGTTTCAATTTTAAGCCCTAGGTGCCAGCCATCTACTTTGTTCTTCTTTCCTCCAACAATTGGTATTGGAGAGGTACCAAGATCCAACACAAAAGCACTTTCAAATGTCTAGAATCTCTCCAAAAATCAGACCAAAATAAGTCTCTTATATAGAGATATGGAGGAGTCTTATCTAGGTCAAATACCTAGACAAGGCAAGTCCTAAATAGGCAAGTTGATGGGGTGCCCAACACTTGGGCACCCCCTCCATATTCCATGCCGTGGACCACCAACCTTGTGCACACAAAAGGGCTTCTTTTCACCATGGAAACCAGAGAGGAATCAGGATAGGGGCGGGACACATGGAAAGAGTCCAAGTTTATTGGGATTCTATCATATAAAGTCCAAAACCTCTACAACTTCTAATACCATATAGGAAAGAGAGGAGAGGGGTGGGCATCCATGATGATCAGGGAGAGAGACATTCCACATCAAAATAGAGAGAGAGATGGATGTGGGGGGTGTGAGGCATAGGTGGCGCAAGGATGGAATCCTAGTCCTACTAGGATTCCATATATAGCTTGGTCAAAATTAGTTTCTCAAATCAAACTAGAAGTAAATCAATCCAATTAAATTAGATCCTAACCCAATTAAGAACTTAATTAAATTAGATTAAATTAGATTTAATTTTGATTTAATTTTTTAATCAAATTAAAAAATTGGGTTGATCCAAGTCCTAGTTGAACTAGGACTAGTTCTTCCTTGCACTTGACTTATCCAATAAATCAATTGAACTTGATCCAATCAAGCCTAAACTAAATCTAATTAAATTATATTTAATTAGACTTGGTTTCAACCCTCTGGCTTAATCAAATTAAGCCAATTAACAATCAAATTGCTAATCGATCTTCTTACAACACTTGCACTAGGTTAAACATCAATCATATTGATTGTTTAACCCTAAAACGATTCTTAATCGTTGATCAACCATCCGATCAGATTGTGAACTCTAATATGTATGACCCCATAGGTCCAAACCTAAGTCGGTAGCATAAGAATAAATTTTTATATCAATTAAAATGATAATCTAATAGTAGTACCTGATGATCGGATAGATTGAATGTGTAGAATAATATCCTTAGAATCCATATGGATATAGTTTTCATATAATTCATTTCCTTGGCCAAAATGCTCGTAGGACACCTTAGAGTTCAACTATCAACTCTGATTAGGCTGTCCATATTATATTTCAAAATCCCAAATCTATCTCATAAATTATCCTGGCTAGGATTTTGCTATATTGAAATACAGTGATATATTCTTCTCCAACTCTTGGAGTAGTCAATTTCATCTTAATCATACACCGACTTCGTAAGTACTTGACTATGCCCAGAAATCTTCCATTATTAAATTAAAAATTCAGTTAGTCTAGTACCAAAGCATAGTGAGTTGCTTACAAGCCACTAAGATGATCTTAGGTCTAAGAGATACTTATACCTATATTCCATCAGAGACATTCTCGACAATAGAATGCTCTGAAGTTGGTCACGTTCAGTGATGATGTACCCCTACATCTCACCTGTATGCTATACTAGTATCTCTACACTCCTTGGTTAAGAGGATAATGGACCTATATGACATATAGCAAGCTATGCTCGATAGATATTGTCATCCTTATTAATAGCCTATCATTTGGTCATGAACAGTTTTAAGGACTAATCGATAAATTCTCTTTTTATCAAACCTAAATAGTCCTAAGGATTTCATCACAACAATGGAGTTCATTAGAAGATGAAAACTTATGATAAAAAATATTTAAATATATTTTATTAATTAATAAATTAATTATAATTATAATATAGCTCAACCATCAATAGACTGATAATTAACTTTGGGATATATTTTCCAACAACTCCCACTTATCCTAAAGCCACTCGGCATAGTATCTAATATCCATCTTCGACTTATGGTTGTCGAACTCCTTTATCACCAGGGCCTTAGTGAAGGGGTTGGCTAGATTCTTCTTTTTGTCGATCTTCTGAAGATCAACATCACCTCGATCCATGATTTTTTAGATCAAGTAAAAGTGGTCAATATGTGCTTCATCCGTTGGTGTGCCTTTGGTTTCTTCGTTTGAGCAGTGGCATCAGTACTGTCACAATAGAGCAGGATCGGGCCATCAAGGAAGGATGCTACTCCAAGCTCGATGATGAACTTTCTCAGTCACATAGCTTTCTTCGCAGCATCTGATGCTGTGATATACTCTGCTTCACAAATAGAGTCTGCCATAGTATGCTGCTTGAAACTTTTTCAGCAGATGGTTCCACCATTTAGAGTAAAGGTATATCCCGACATGCTTCTACTGTTATCATAGTCAGATTGAAAGCTGAAGTCTATAAATCCCATAAGTTTCAGATCTAACTCGCCATATACCAACCATTATCCTTAGTATTTCTTAAATACTTAAGGCTGGCTTTAACCACTTTCTAGTGGTTTTCTTCAGGATCAGACTGGTATCTACTCACTACTCCTAGTGAGTATGCCATGTCTGATCTCGTACATGTCATGGTGTGCATGATAGATTCTATTGTCGAAGCATATAGGACTCTACTCATATGCTCTCTCTCTTTAGGAGTTATCGGACAATCCTTCTTAGAGAGAAATTTCATGGTCTATTGGAAGATAGCCATTTTTGGAATTCTCCATGCTGAACCTTTTTAGCATAGTATTTATGTACGTGAACTGAGATAACCAAAGCATTTTTTTAAATTTATCCCTATAGATCTTCATCCCTAGGATGTAGAATGCTTCACTCAAGTTCTTCATGGAGAACTGAGATAACAATCAAACTTTTATTTTCTGTAGTGCGGGGATGTCATTCCTGATTAAGAAAATATCATCCACATACAAGATAAGGAATACCACTGCTAGACCATTTGTCCATTTATAAATGCAGGGCTCTTCTCTGTTCTTAACGAAGCCATACATTTTGATCACCTTATCAAAATGCATGTTCCAACTTTGAGATGCTTGCTTCAATCCATAAATGGATCTCTGAAGCTTGCACACCTTGGACTCATCTATGGATGTGAATCCCTCAGGTTATATCATATGCACCTCTTCGGTCAGCTCTCCATTTAGGAAAGCTATTTTCACATCCATCTGCTAGATCTCATAATCTAGATGGGCAGCTATCATGAGCATTATCTAAATGGATTTGAGCATTACCATAGGAGAGAATATCTCATCATAATCAATACCATAACATTGACAATATCCCTTGGCAACCAGACGGGCTCTATAGGTCTCTATCTTTCCATCTGTGCCTCTCTTTCTTTTGAAGACCTACTTACATCCAATGGGTTTAACCTGTTCGAGTGGGTCAACCAATGTCCACACATCATTGACCTTCATGGACTCCATTTTGGACTTCATGGCCTCAAGCCATTTCTCGAAATTAGATCTCTGCATTGCATCCATATAGGTGATTGGATCCTCATCATTCTCATCGAGTTCGATGGGATCACCATCCCAGACCAAGAAATCATAGTATTTGTCTGGCTGATGCGGTATTCTACCAGATCATCTTAATAATGCAGGTACATTAGGCTCTAAATCTAATCTAATCAAATCTGACTCAGGTTCAACTATAGGTGTCGGTCTTTCTACCTATTAAACTTCATCAAGTTCAATCTTAAAGGCAACAGTTCCCTCACTAAGAAACTCTTTGTATAAAAAGATTATCTTAAGACTGACGAACACCTTCTGTTCATCAGTATGGTAGAAAAAATATCTTTTGATCTCTTTTGGGTATCCTATGAATGTGCACTTGTCAGACCTAGGTCCAAGTTTATCTGTAACTAATCATTTGACATAAGTCGGGCACCTCCAGATCCAAAGGTGTAAAAGTGCTAGCTTACACCCTGTCTATATCTCATATAGAGTTTTAACTATAGACTTAGAATCGTATTTAACAAATAGCAAGTTGATTCGAGTGCATATTCTCAGAAGGATATCGACAAGCTGGCAAAACCCATCATGGATTGGACTATATCTTATAAAGTTTGATTTCTCCTTTTAGACACACCATTATGCTATGGTGTTCCTAGAGGAGTCCATTGGGAGAAAATTCCATTCTCTACTAGATATGTGAGAAACTCACCAAAAAGGTATTTTCCTCCTCAGTCAGATCTAAGAATTTTTATACTCTTCCTAATTTATTTTTCTACTTCACTTTAAAATCGTTTAAATATTTCAAATGAATCTGACTTATGTTTCATCAGATAGATATATTCATATCTAGAGAGATCATCTGTGAAAGTGATGAAGTAGAAATATCCACCTCTGACATCTTTGCTCATTGGTCCACATACATCAGTATGTACTAGACCTAGAGTTCAGTGGCTCTCTCACCTTTTTCAGGAAAAGATGACTTGGTCATTTTTCTAAGAAGATAAGACTCACAGGTTGGAAGTGATTCACAATCACTGACTTCGAGGATTCTCTCTTGAGTCAACCTATTTATCTTGTTTTTGTTTATATGACCTAGCATATAGTGTCATAAGTAGATATCTAACACACTATCTAATCTAGGATGCTTGCTAGTTGAATAAACTACGTTAATAGGTTATGATAGTATATATACACCATTGTTCAAATATCCAGAGAAAATAGTAATATCATTCATAATGATATTACAAAACTATTTCTTTATTAAAATTTTCTAATTATTTTTAGCCAAAAGGTCTATAGAAATGATAATTAAAAAAAAACTTGGATAGAAATGATAATCATCAAGAACAATAGTATGGGACTCAAATATAAGTTTCAAGATTCCTAATGCTAGAACTAGAACTGATCTTCCATCTCCAATATTCAGGAATCTCTTGTCTTGCTTGAATCTCCTACTGACCTGCAACCCCTGTAATGAATTACAAATATGGTAAGGGCTGTCGGTATTCAATACCCAATCAGTAAACTCATAAATAGAGAAATTGCAAGGAGTTATCATTAAATATCTTGTCCAGCAATAGCCTGCTTCATTTTCTGCCTGTTCGAATCTAGAGAGGCAATGTATTGAGGATAGTTTCTCTTCTAGTGCCCTCACTTTTTGTAAAAGAAGCATTCAGCTTGACTCTTATCGGGCTCTATCTTTCTAGTCTGGTCCTACATAGATGTCCCAACCTGAACTTGCACCTTCTTGCCCTTCTTCTTCTTGTTCTTCTTTTCTTTTCTAAAGGGTCGAGAACCAGAAGATGAACCTCCCACTAAGTTCACCGACTCCTTGTGGAGTTGGTGATCCTTCTTAAAGTTCTAAAGCAACCCTAGTAACCCATGGTAGTTAACTTCAGGCTTTGTCATTCTATAATAAGTGAGGAATGGGAGATAGGACTTGAATAGTGAGTTCAATATTGCATCTTTCTCAAGCTACTTATGAAAAAAAAATCTGAGCTTGCTCAATCACTCTATCAGCTCGATCATGTATAGTACATGATCAATGACAGAGGCTCCATCTCACATCCTGATGTTAAAGATGACACAACTAGTCTTATGCTTTTCAATATCATCGAGTGTGTCAAAAAAATTCTCCAACACTTGAAGCATATCCTTTGGCTGAGCCATCTCGAATCTGCGACTAAACTCATCGCTCATGGAAGCTAGCATAATGCAGCGCACAGTGGTTCTATCATTGAGCCACTTTTGATAAGTGTCTCTGACTATTCTACGTGCATTGAGAGCTGGCTCCTCAAATGCAGGATCTGTTCATGCTCCAAGATTATCTTCAACTTTTGGTACTAGCTATCAAAGTTGGGTCCCATCAACTTATCATTGTCCAATAATGATCAGAGTGATAGAAAAGTGGCCATATCTACACCAAGAAAAGCCAAAATTTAATTAGTAATTGATTCATTAAATTTAAAGATTTGAAGTTTAATCAAAAGATTCTTCTACTATTTTATTCGAATTGGTAGCCTCTACCTCCAATTTGAGGAATTATCCTAATTTCTTTGTGGATACTAGAATTCCACATAGACTGCACACGAGCCCAACTTTGGTTGGTCAACCCATGTACATCTAAGGAAAGGTTCATAAATAATTATTTCTCTAAATAATTTTTAGTAATTTAATTTTGCCTAAGTCCCTAATCAATAGGCTTTGGCCTCCACCAAAAAGGTCCAATTAGGTCCAACCATTAACTTGACCATACTTGGTCCATCAAACTAATGAATGATTAAGCTCAACTTTAGTTAATCAACCTAATCATCACTTAGAAAGATGCAATCAAGAAAACATATTATGAATGATAATTTCATTAGTCGATAAGCACCAGACCTTTGGAACTCCAATGATTATCTAACTGATGGATCCATTATCACCCACTTAATGGGAGGCTATGATCTAGTTATCATCATAACTATTTTATTTTAAGAATCTAATAATTTTAGAGGATTTTAATTAAAGAAAGAGAGAAGGTTAGATGAACCAGCTTATCATGATCCTCCCATTGGCTTCACCAAGTCAGCTTAAGGGAGACCATTAATAGGTTGGTCTAGGAGAACCTAAATCAGTCACGTTGATTTACCTAACTGACATGGATCAACTCGAATAGTCAAGTGATCCGATCAAAACATAATTTTACCAAGAGGCTAGGTAAGTTCGATCAGTGGGAGGGTCTGCCAAAGCTTGCCTTAGACACCATCAAAAATGGCCAAGTAAGCGAGTTGCCAATTAAAGATCATTGGTCAGGTTTATCTTAGACACCAACTAGTTTAATTAGTCTCGATTAGATCAATCTAACAGTTCATGCTAGACCGTGTAGTCAAGAATTAAGTCCATCTTAGATTTTGTTAAAGACATGGACTTGACTAACTACAACTATTATAATTGATCTAGAGAATTCTTGACTTAATCTAAGACAACAATTGACTAGATTTAGTCAATTCTCTAATTAAGTCCATTCTTTAATCTAACCCTAGGTCTAACCCAATTAATGGACCTAATCCCCACCAACCCATTTAACCCAATGTATTATGATTTGTGTCTTAGGATCTTCAATTCACAATCCTATATCCTAATCAAACAACTTCTTAATTCTTAATTAAGTTTTGGGCTGAGGGTTGGGGTTGGACTTTTCAAAAATAATTTTTATATTTATAAAATATTTTTATAATATGGTTCTACCAATCAAGTTGCATGTTTGAGTCATAATTAATATGCAAATAAGATAAGCATGAAACTACTTTAGATCTAATCTAAACAGGTTCATGTAAGTGAAACCATTTCAATTTCAATCAATCATAAATTATCTTAGATCAAATATAACATATTTATGATGATTAAAATTAGATTAAAATATTTTTAATTAGATCATAAAATTTTTTGAATCTAATTTAAAATTTTATGATTAATATTTTAGATTAGAACGTACTAGGACAATCTTTCCACTATAAGGGATAAACCTTATAGCAGGACAACCTTATAATCAGTCCATGCAATATAAAATTTTTATTTTTAGATCTAAAACTTTTTTAAATATAATAAATTATAAATAAAATTAGATCATATCTAATAAATTTATGATAAAAAATAGATCTACATGAACTAGGATAACCTCTCCACTGTAAGAGATAAATCTTATAGCAGGACAATCTTATATCAGTTTGTATGATCATAATTTTTAATTTTAAATTTAAAAATTAGATTATAAATTAAATCTAATTTAAGAAATAATCCAAACATGCATATATAATCATATAATAATGAATCTAGGCTCTGATACTAATTGATGGAACCAGATCTAAGATTTTAGTGCTAGATCTTAAAACTTTTTCAAATCTATTCAGTAAAAGATAGAAATTAATCAAAATTAATTAATAAAAACTAGAGAACTCCTAAATCTAAAATTCTATCACATGATTATAGCATGAGATTAAATTAAAATTTTAAAAATATTAGAAGTAAAAGATATGTTGATCACATCAACATGGATCTACACTAAATCTATTGCAAATATGTAACATAGGATCAGATTCATACTACCTATGCAAGTTAGACATTCTAACTTGCTGATCCAGGCTGAAGGATGATAATCTGAGCTACACACATATCCAGTCTCTAACAGTTATCCACATGAGTCCATGAATCTCGATCAAAAGTTTAATACAGGAAATTAGCACAGTATGCTAGTACTGTGCCGATCCTTCTTCGATGGTTAATCTGATGCTACCTTCTTCAAGATTTGTATACTCCAAAAATTAGAAGGAAAGGAAGAGATTTTTTATCTGAAACAACACTTGAAAATCTCTATGAAGGAGGAGAAAGGAAGAGCAAAAGAATCCTAGAAGAAGACCCTCTTCTTTTTCTCTTTTCTCTCACCTAGACACCTAGGTTGGTGTCTATGAAATCCCCACGCCCAAGAGATCTCTCATCCTAATTTTTACATGCCCAAAAGCTCTCTTAGAGGACTAGAATCTCTCCAAAAATTAGACCAAAATATGTCTCTTATATAGAGATATGGAGGAGTCTTATCTAGGTTAAATACCTAGATAAGGCAAATCCTAAATAGGCAAGTTGTTGGGGTGCCCAACACTTGGGTGCCCCCTCCATATTCCATGCCGTGGACCACCAACCTTGTGTGCAAAAAAGGGCTCCTTTTCACCATGGAAACAAGAGAGGAATCAGGATGGGGGAGGCACACATGGGAAGAGTTCAAGTTTGTTGGGATTCTATCATATAGAGTCTAAAACCTCAACAACTTTCCATCTATTGACCTGGTCCATAACTTAATACTATATAGGAAAGAGAGGAGCGGGGTGGGCATGTGTGATGATCAGGGAGAGAGACATTCCATGCCAAAATAGAGAGAGAGGGATGTGGGGGGCATGAGGCATAGGTGGTGCAAGGATGGAATCCTAGTCCTACTAGGATTCCATATATAGCTTGGTCAAAATTAGTTTCTCAAGCCAAATCAAACTAAAAGTAAATTAATCCAATTAAATTAGATTCTAACCCAATTAAAACTTAATTAAAATAGATTAAATTTAGTTTTAATTTAATTTTTTAATCAAATTAAAAAATTGGATTGACCCGAGTCCTAGTTGAACTAGGACTAGTTCTTTCTTGCACTTGGCTTATCCAATAAACTAATTGGACTTGATCCAATCAAGTCCAAATCAAATCTAATTAAATCATATTTAATTAGACTTGATTTCAACCCTCTAGCTTAATCAAATTAAGTCAATTAGTAATCAAATTACTAATTGATCCTCCTGTAATACTTGCACTAGGTTAAACATCAATCGTATTGATCGTTTAACGCTATAACGATTCTTAATCATTGATCAACCATCTGATCAGATCGCAAACTCTAATGTGCATAATCCCATAGGTCTGAACCTAAGTCAGTTGTATAAAAATATATTTTTGTACTAATTAAAGTGATCATCTAGTAATGGTATCCGATGACCAGATAGGTCGAATTTGTAGAATAAAATTCTTAGAATCCATGTTGATATAGTTTCCATATAATTCATTCCCTTGACCAAAATATTTGTAGGACATCTTAGAGTTCAACTATCAACTCTGGTCAGGCTATCCACATTATAGTTCAAAATATCAAATTCATCTAATGGATTGTCTTGGCCAATGTTTTGCTATATTGAAATACAGTGATACATTCTTCTCTAACTCTTGAAGTGGTCAATCCCATCTTGATCACACACCAACTTTGCAAGTATTTGACTATACCTGAAAATCTTCCATTATCGAATTAGAAATTCAGTTAGTTCGGTACCAAAGCATAGTGAGTTACTTGCAAGCCATTGAGGTGATATCAGATCTAAGGGACACTTATACCTATATCCCATCAGAGATATTCTTGACAGCAGAATACTCTGGAGTGTTGGAACAATCGGTACTACTTTGATACCAATTATTGTACCTATAGCTGTTCAGAACCACGGTCATAGATTCGATCTCTTGCGCGAACCTAGGTGTTAATCTAGAAATATGAAGAAGAACAAAAGTTGATGGCGGCACCTAGAGCTTTACGTTAGAACCAGAGAGAAAAGAGAGAAGAGAGTTAGGGAGAAAAGCTCTGTATTGATTCCACTCTATTGTATGGATTATAATATCTCGATTTATCTTAGGATTTCTGCTATACCATATGAACCCTAATAAATCCAAACTTCAGTTGAAAAACTCTCCTAGACTAATACAATACATGAAAGCACTCACCGAGTCCATGTACACCCATGTCTCCCATGCTCTCATCTTCTGGATCTAAACCCAACTCATACATGTGTTAGCCACCTTAAGACCTTATTGAACCAGACCTTAAGACTCAAACAGAAGATCCCATCCAATTCTGTTCGCCACCATCGAGCCAGCTCTGTTAGTAGCTGAGCTGGCTTGATTGCATCTCAATCGAACCTTGTCTTCTATCTGCCTGAGACAATCGACTCGACTGCACCTCGAGTTGGCTCAGTCTTAGTCCGCACTGGCTTGATTACGTATCCAAGCCAGCCCGCCTATGTGTCAGCCCCTTATCTTGGCTGATTCTTCTCCTGGCTTTGGTTTTTTGCTCCATCTTGTGTCCAAAGTCTCCATAGCACTTACCAAGCACCCTTAAGATCCTTACACTTGAATCTCGAGCCCATGTAGGGCTACACGCCTCCTTCATCCTATGATAACTCCTATCCTAGCCCTAGGACTTACACCCATCCTAGTCTTCTGGAGCCAACATCCTGGCCCTCCTATGGCCCCCCAAGGCTTGGGAGCACCACGCTAAATTCTACAATCTCCATCTTGGTGCATCCAAACCTTAGCACACCTAGCAATATTGTCCTGCATGATCCTACTGTCAATGCATGCCCTGATATCCACTTGTGCATACCTTACCACTGCCATCTTTCTTTATCTGTTGAGCTTCCTTTAAGGCCTTTAAGATGACCGTCTCTACCGCTGAAGACCTTGGCTTGCTCGTATGCACCATCCTGAAAATTATAGATACCCTTTTGCTTGACAGCCACATCATTTATCTTGAACTTTTATGGAGAATCTGTAGCAATCCTATGCCAATACCCACTGCATACCCTAACATGGTCTCCTTAAAACTTCACCTGTCCTACCGCACATGCTACTCCACCTAGACCTTTGCATCTTTAGTGTTGCTGCTAGAATATTGATCCTCCTACACTCCTCCACTCTGAACTCATGTGAAATCTCTCTCCACTTTTGAAACCACCTTTGCCCGATGTTCTATCTAAAACTAAAGTCCCTCTGATGTCACAAAAGTTGACTCTATAATCGAGTCCCTTAAGACCAACCATCAAACGCTGCACTGTTGAGCCTGCTGCTGCACCTTGAATACAATCGTTGCTCCTTCGGACTCTCTACACTCCGTAGATCCCTTTGAAACTGTCTCGGATACACTGTACCCCATAGGCTCCTATGAAACTACCAAGAGCTCATCCGACTCTTCACTTTTAGTGACTGAAATGATGGAATCTGACTTTTCTCCTTCCTTATACTTCTTTCAAAGCAGACATTCTCGCTAAAGTGCCCTGCTTCACCACACTTGAAGCACTTCTTAGATCTCTTACTGCCCCTTCACGAATCCTTCTTCTTTCCTTGCTTAGGCCTCTCTGACACCATAAGATCCTCTTAGAAGACCTTCCTCTTCATCATCTATTCCTGCTACTTATTGGACCTTAGCACTGATACGATCTCCTCGTATACTAGTATCTCCTTATCATACAGCAGTGTAGTTACCAATGGATCGAAGCTCCTAGTTAGCAAACATAGCAGCAATAAATTCTTATCCTCCTCTTCAAATTTCATCTCAATGTTTTGCAAGTCCATGCTCATTTGATCGAAATGCTAAATATGCCCCGCAACATCCTCACCCTCTTGCATCCGAAGGCTATATAGTTGGTTCTTCAGCATCAACTTGTTGCATATGTTCTTTTCTAAGTACAATTGATGTAATCTTGACCATAAATTCTTGGGTGTCTTCTCCTCCAACACGCCATATAGCACTTCATCTGCTAGACAAGCCCTAATCATGGTATATGCCCTTTTCTCTAAGGACTTCTACTTCTTGTTTATCATCTCCTCCGACCTATCTTCCAAGATTGAATCCAGCCTCATCTGAATTAGTAGATCCTCCACCCTAACCTTTCACATCATGAAACTATCCTTTCAATCAAACTTCTCAAATCTTATCTTCAATCTACTATTCTTCATGATCAAATTAAATAAAAAATAGTCAATAGGTAGATCTAAAAATTTATCTTGACTAGGGATGGTGGATAGCAACCCTTAGATCACTTCTTTCCTCATGAAGCCTAAAGAAAATCTTAGATCTAAATCTCACAGTTGATCTCTGCTGAAACCTGATCTTCTTCCTCCTTCATGCTCAATCGGGCTCTGATACCAAGTGTTGGAATAATCGATACTGCTCTAATACCAATTATTGTATCTACAACTACTCGAAATCATAGCCATTGATCCGATCTCTTACATGAATTTGGATGTTAATCCAAAAATATAAAGAAGAGCAAAAGTTGATGGTGGCACCTAGGGCTTGGCATTGGAATCAGAGAGAAAAGAGAGAAGAGAGTTAGGAAGAAAAGCTCTGTATTGATTTCACTCTATTGTAAAGATTACAATACCTGAATTTATATATCCTAAGATTTTTGCTATACCACAAACTCTAATAAATAAAAACTCTAGCTGAAAAACTCTTCTAGGATAACCCAAGGCGTGAAAGCACTCACCGAGCCCATGTACATCCATGTCTCCCATGCTCTCATCTCCTAGATCTAAATCCGATCTATACATGTGTTAGCCACCTTAAGACGTTATTGAACCAGGCCTTAAGACTCAAATAAAAAATTCTGACCAGTTCTATTTGCCACCATCGAGCCAGCTCTATCAGTAGCTGAGTTGGCTCAGCTACGTCTCACCTGAGCCTTGTCTTCTATCTGCCTGAGACAACTAGCTCGATTGCATTTCAAGTCAGCTTGGTCTCAGCTTGCCAGCTTGATTGTGTATTCGAGGCAGCCCGTCTGTGTGTCAACTTCTTATCTTGGTTGATTCTTCTCCTGACTTTGGTTCTTTGCTCCATCTTGTATCCCAGATCTCCAAAACATCTTCCAAGCCCCCTCAAGGTTCTCACACCTGAACCTTGAGTTCGTGCAGGGCTACACGCCGCCTTCACCCTCGGACAACTTCTATCCTAGCCCTAGGATTCACACCCATCCTAGTCTTCTGGAGCCAACACCCTAACTCCTTCTGTGGCTTTCCAAGATTTGGAAGCACCATTATAAATCCTACATGGAGTTGGTCATGTTCTGTGATGATGTACCCCTATGTCTCACCTGTATGTCATACCAATATCTCCATACTCTTTGGTTAAGAGGACAACCAATCTATATGACATACAATGACCCATGCTAGATAGATGCTATCATCCTTATTAACAGCCTATTATTTGATCGTGAATAGTTTAAGGACTAATCGATAAATTCTTTCTTTATCAAACCTAACTAGTCCTAAGAACTTCATCACAACAATGGAGATCATTAGAAGATAAAAACTTATGATAGAAAATATCAAAATATATTTTATTAATTAATAAATTAATTATAGTTGTAATATAGCTTAACTATTAGTAGGTTGATGATTAGCTTTGGGATACATTTTCCAATAGAAAGTGTTAGTCTTAGAGATGATCACCCGTATAAAGTTACTGATGTTGGTATAGTTAGAGTGAGGATGTATGATAGAGTCATATAGACACTCAGCAATGTAAAGCATGTGTCAGAACTGAAGAAGAATGTGACATCCCTGGGTTACTTGGAAGGATAGGAGTATGCTTTTAGTTGTCAGCCAAATAATGGATGTTTAAGAATTTCCAAATATTCATTGATGATGATGAAAAGAAGAAGACTGAGCAATAAACTGTATAGGATGAAGGGCTCGAAGGTTACTGATAGTGTAGAGGTATCTATAGCAGTACAGGAGGAGCAATTAATCTATAAGCTATGGTACTATCATATAGGTGATGTTAGTGCAAAATCTGATTGATGCTGAATCGGTGCTGGAGTCAGAGAGGATGGGGTCGTCACTGATGACCTGCAAAATAAGTCTCACCTAGAGTAGGAGGTGGTGGCTCCGACAAGACCCTCCAATGATCAAGTTAGCTCTTTTGGCCAACAGAAATGGAGTACTTAAAAAAATTTTGATAGAATTTTTAGAAGGAGAATGAGAGCTTAGGAAAGAAAGCATATCTAGAGAATCTCTTAAATAGGTGGAGACTATAACAAACTGATAGTGATAGCCACAACTGCTTGGTAGTGGGCCATTCAGGACCATGTGAAGTTTGTTACGAAGGGTAGTGTCTGTTGTCGCGAAATGCTAGCCTGTTGGAACCTAACAGCTAAAGTTTAGATAGGATAGCTACAAGCAATGAAGAGTTTCTAGTTATTGTTATTCCAAAGGGGCTCGGAGGTTATCGAGGTTGACTGTGCGTAGGTTGTTGCTTGCTATATTGAGGGCATGCGCTAAGGTCCTTTTGGACTGCTGGAAGGGGTCTGGATGAAATTCTACTGAGAGTATCTAAGAGAAGCATGATCGACTGGAGCCCTTCAGGAATTGGAAGAAGAAGTCTAGGAGGAGTTCGACTGTCGGAGAGATCCGACTGAAGAAAAAGTTTGGAAGGAGTTTGACTGATGGAGAAGTCCGACTGAAGGAGAAGTTCGGAAGGAGTTCAACTATAGGAGAGGTTTGGTTGAAAGAGAAGTTCAACTATAAGAGAGGTTCGATTGAAGGAGAAGTCCAAGAGGAGTTCGACTGTAGAAAAAGTCTGGGAGGTGTTTGACTGTAGGAGAAGTTTGAAAGAAAAAGTCTGAGAGAAGTTCGATTGCAGAAGAAGTCTGGAAGGAGTTCGATCGTCGGAGAAGTTCAAGAGGAGTTTGACTGTAGGAGAAGTCTGACTGAAGGAGAAGTTTGGGAGGAGTTCAACTATAGGAGAAGTTCAAAAGAAGTTCGACTGGCAGAGAAGTCCAGGAGGAGTTCGACTATAGGAGAAGTTTGGAAGGAGTTCGATTATAGGAGAAGTTTGGAGGAAGTTCGATTGGTGGAGATGTCTGAAAGGAGTTCGACTATAGGAGAAGTTCGAAAGAAGAAGTCTGGGAGAAGTTCAACTATAGGGGATGTTCGGAAGGAGTTTGAATGGTGAAGAAGTTCGAGAGGAGTTCGACTGTAGGAGAAGTTCGGTTAAAGAAGAAGTTCAAAAGAAGTTCGACTGTAGGAGAAGTCCGAAAGTAGTTTGATTGATGAAGAAGTTCGGAAGAAGTTTGACTATAGGAGAAGTCCGGAAGGAGTTCGACTGCAGGACAAGTTTGAAAGGAGTTCGACTGATGACGAAGTTTGGAAGGAGTTTGACTATAGGAGAAGTCTAGCTGAAGGAGAAGTTTGGAAGGAGTTCGATTAGCGAAGAAGTCTTGGAGGAGTTCGATTGGTAGAAAAGTTCGAAAGGAGTTTGACCAGCCCCCAAGCTGGCCAAGCTAGACTTTCTAGGGGGCCACTTTTACTATTCAAGTTCATCTGAAGGGGATCCAATGGTAGGAGGGTGAACGAGATCGCACCGAGACTAGACATTTAGCCAAACTTCGATGGAAGCAGGTTTATCCCTAATAATAGTCCCCCTACTTTCGAGTTTGAAATTCAAAAGAAGGGAGTATAGATGTGACTGTCGAAGTTCTTTTTAGCCTCCGACACCCTCCAGGACAGGATGTCTTGACGTCTACCATGTTGGCGTCGAAACTTCATAAATTCAAGGTGATCCAAAAAGATGTTTTTTGAGCCTTTCATCAAAACTCTGCCCAAGATACGACATAATTAAGGATCTGCCTGTCACCACTTCTCTACCATAATGAGTGGAACATGCGGCACACATAGATCGATCAAATGAGATCTACAATCATAACTATCTCGGGCTTTTCTTGGCTATTAAAGGCCTTCTTCCTCCTCCAGAATCCATTCTGTTTGAGTCTTCTTCCTTCCTTCATAAGTCATCGCCTTCCTTCTGCCCGAGATTTCTGGTTCCTTCTCGCGTCCTCTCTACTCCCAGGCACTCTTCTGCTTGATTTTCATCGTGCTCACTATCTTCTCGTCTTTCTCAATCGACTTAGGTCAGCTTTCCAATCCTTCTCTTTGAGCATTCATGCTTCTTTGATTTCTTTCTCTTTTGGTTTTCTCTAGGTAGTCTTTGTATTTTGTTTTTCTTGATTTTTGAAAATTTTTCTATGGTTTACTTCGATCAGTATGTCTTCCAGAACCTTCCAATCTATCGATTCGTGGAGCTTGTCGAGGCTGACCTTCTTAGACCCCGCTCCTCTAGTCGAGGTTAATCTTAGGAGTATGTTCTCCATCAGTCTTTCATCCCAAATATCATTTCTTTTGTCCTTACTCCGAATGACGTCTTCCTGATTAGGATACAGTACGACATCCGACCAGAGTATGACCTTGAACTCCCTGAGTTAGGCGATCGTGCTAGTTTGCTTCCAGTCGGTTAGTTTTGTCTGTATCTAGAAGCCTTGCGCACCGTGCTTCGACTTCCACTTCCACCTTTTGTTGTCGCACTTTTTCATTTTTTGAACATTTCTTTTGCTTCCATCATACCAAACTCCTTTCGGTTTGTCATTAGCTTTCTTTCTCTTTGTCAGTTGGTTGAAGTTCGACCAACTATCTCATTCTTTCAAAATTTTTATACCTTCAAATGCCATCCTTCTACAAAGGACTGGTGGTACTTCTCACTCCAGTTTGATAAGAAGGGGTTACTGAAAGATGCTCCTTCTTTTATTCATAACTGAAAGAAGAAGTACTTCTTCATCCAATGCCCAACCTTAATGCTTGACCTTTCTTCCTGGGGCTTTCTTAGGGAGTCAGTCTGCCAAACCCCTTGTTTAGATGGAGTCAACCTCAAGTCTTCTAACAAGCTCAAGGCATACCGAGCTCCTCTTCTTCTCGATCTTTTAAAGGAGCAGACCTTATTCAACCTTGGCTTGAGTCCTCTTAATCCTGCCAGTATTATATGCCTTTATATTCATGTATATAAATATATATATGAACTCTCATGAAGTTTCATATGTACCTTGGCTGACTATAGATTTTTCTTTATTGTAGAGATGGATACTGATGTTGTGGAAAGGCTCACCAAGGGCTTTTATGCCTAAAAGAAGAAGAAGGGGGTAGCTCCAGGTGGAAGTTCGAAAAGGGCGAAGATCGATGGCCCAAATTCCAAGGTTTTGGATGTCCCCATGACTGCTCCTAAAGTTATTCCGGGCATCGAGGTCCCTTCAATCACCGAGGGTAGTGTCAGAGGTGCAGGCTCTCAACCTCCTGCATCCTCGAGCCTCTCCACAGGAGGATCAGTGTTGAAGCCTCCTACTGAGAGGGAAATAGGGGATGGAGACGACAAGAAGAAGAAGAAGGCTGCTATCGTGAAGATGGCTTGTAAGGCTCATTTGGGTGGGTCAAGCAACAGTGATGGCGATGATTTGGGGGTGGATCCCTTCAGCAATTCGGACATCATCTGGAATCTAACCGACAAGTTTGCCCTATCCAGAGAGGTGGATTGCCTAGCCGACCTAGATCGGATGCCGTTTGTCTGGGAGTTTCTTGAAACTTTTCTTAAGGTAAACACCTTCCTGTATTTCTTTTTTATTTTTTTTTCCTTCATTCCTTTATCGTACTGTGACTCATCCATGGCAGTTGGGCCATCACATACTTGCCCATCTCAAGAGGGCAAATCGCTAGGAGGTGGAAGCGTTGAAGGTCCAGAGGGACCTTCAAGCTAAGATCGATTGCCTTTAGGAGAAGGTCGCTGAGGCTGAGCGCCTCGTAGAGGAGAAGATAGCAAAAAATGAGAATCTTCGGAGAGTGCTTCGAAAGGAGGAGCTTGTCTCGGCTGGGCTCAAGACCGCACTGGCCCTAGAGGAGGAGAAAAAGAAGGAGGCCAAGATCAAGGTCATCGAGCTGGAAGTTAGAATGTCGAAGTCTATTTTGGAGGTGGCAACCCGGGCCATGGAGGACTTCAAGACCTCCTCTTAAATGAAAGACTTAAATATCGCATTCGGTCAGAAGGCATTCATAAAGAGCTTCGAGCTCTATGAAGGCAGGATGGCCCAAAAATTTTCTGAGCTTGATCTCAGCTTCCTGGAAGAGGAGCCCGATGAAGAAACGGGACCGTCCAGTGCTACAGCCAATCCATCCCTCGTCGAGCCTGCCCCCAGTTCGTCCGAACCTACCATGGAGGCGCACGAGCCTGCTCAGAAACCCAAGGTAGCTGAAAGTGGTCCAACCTCTTCTGCCACCATACCCCCCAAGGTTGAGTACCTCGAATAGTTGTACCTTTTTCTTTTTCTCTTTTGATTTGCTTTGTACTTGAAAGTTTTTAGTTAAATAAAAGTGAATTTACTTTTGTCTATACCTTTCTTTATATTGGTGTTGTGCCATGTGCCATCTAGAATCTCTCCAATAATCAGAGCTATAACCCACTATCTCTAGTCGGTGTCGATCCCTTACCCCAGGGAGTTTCGTAGAAACCTTTAATAAAAATCTTAAAGAAGGAAGTCCACCATCTGAAGAAGAAGTTGAAGAAGATGGAGGATGACCTTCAAGCTTCTCAGAAGAATGCTTTGGAGGCAACCAAAGAGGTCACTTGCCTCTGAAATTTACACATGAAGGACTCCGCAAGCTTCAGCATCCGGAAGGGCAGCTTTGAGAGGGAGATTATCAAGCTTAAGAAAAATGCTAGTGTTGCTCCAAGAATTGATTTTGATGATTACAAAATATTTGAGGGGATTACTAATGAATTTGGTTTGAAAAAAAACTTTTTGTATTTCAAAGGCAAAATCATAATTTTATCAAGTTTTGATCTGAGAGCCTTAAAAGCAAGTATAGAAGATTTCTAATCTTTTGGAGGCACTCCCATGATTTTTGGATGCTTATTTTGGGAGAAAATCAAGTTTGAAGCGAAAGGGTCGACCCCTAGGTCGTCCCCTGCTGAAAAGGACTATTTGGCATGCTGTATCTGTATCAAGGATCGACCTCTGCTATTCCGAAGGCTAAAAATATAGAACAACTATTTTTCTAAATTTTATCTTAGAGGTCGACCTCGAGGTTGACCCCTGTGCCATAAGTCGACCCATGAGTCAACCCCTGTGCCATGAGTCGACCCATGAGTCGACTCCTACAATAGAAATTTTTCTACAATGATTTTTTTTTATTTTGATAGATTTTAATGATTTCTTTAATATCTCCAATGGCAACAAATATTGCCCAAGATTCTCTCCTTTACCTATTGAAGATTTAAAATGCTTTAAATAGAAAAAAATACAAGAGATTGGTATGATTCAATTTCAGTCCTAAGCAAAAGTCATCTTCAAGCAAAGAAGCCTTCGTTTCAAGTTCACCTACCTCTCAAGAGCTCTTCAAATCTCCAACAATCTTGAGAGAAATCAAAGAAGCTTTCTTCATTATTGTGAAAAGCATTCTTAAGGTTTTATTTGCTCATAAAGGGAGCTAAACTTGTATTTGATTGTCATTAAATCTTTTACTTTGCTTTACTATTTTGATTCAAGTTTTGGGGGGTTCCAAAACCTAGGAAGGTTGATCCTAACCTTGAATAGGATTGTACTGAGTTAGCTTATACCCAAAAAATAAGTATTCTAGCTTGGGATAGCTAGGGTTGGAGGTTTCCAATGATGTATTCAGTTTGAATATGGTTAGTGGATTTTAATTCCCAAGTAGGAGTTTGGGGAGTAGATGTAGGTGCAAGAAAATCACCGAACCACTATAAATCTTGCTTGTTTGTGGTGTGCTTGCTATCTCTCTTTTCTTAGTTTGTTAAATTCTTACACTCTAATCTTTTATATTTTTTTCTAATCTAAATTACTTCACACACACGTCTTGCATATCATAATTCAATCTTGATATATTTAAATTAGCTTTAAAATTTAAAAAATTAAATTCACCCCCCTCTTAGGTTGCATAGCTGGACAACAAGTGGTATTAGAGTCTGGTGCTCTAGCCCTACTTTGATTTAACCATCAAAGAGCCATAGATTTATGAAAAACCGATCTCTACTTTTCAATGGGACAAACTATACCTATTAAAAATCTCGGATGAGAATTTTCATACAAGCACTTGACTATGATATATGGGGTATCATAATTAATGGACCACGCACACCCACTAAGATAATTGATGGTGAGGAATCAATCAAACCCAAAAAGGAATGGGATGAGATTGATAAGAAAATGGCTCAACTTAATGCAAGAACAATGAATGTTTTATATTGTGCTCTAAATGCTAACGAATTTAATCGTATTTCAACATGCATGTCGGCTAAGAAAATATGGGATAGGTTAGAAGTAATTCATGAAGGCACCAATCAAGTTAAGAAGTCAAAAATTAACATGCTTGTGCATAAATATAAACTTTTTAAAATAGAGCATGATGAGTCAATAACTATAATATTTACTAAATTTATGAATATTATAAATGATCTTAAAAGTCTTGGCAAGTCTTATTCTAACAGTGACCTTATGAGGAAGATTCTTAGATCTTTGTCAAGGATATGAGAGGCTAAAGTGATTGCAATCTAAGAAGCCAAAGATCTGAATGTTTTATCCTTGGAAGAGCTTTTAGGATCACTAATGTTGCATGAGCTAAGCATGAAATAACATCAAGAAGAAGATGTCAAGAAAAAGAAGATAATAGCCCTTAAATCCACTACTCAATAAGATGAAGAATTCGATGAAATGAAAGATGAAGAAATAGCTCTCATCACAAAAAAGTTCAAGAGATTTTTGAAGAGAAAATAAGGGATGAGAAAGAGGCTACCTACCAAAGGAGAGCATAGCAAGAAAAAGGATAGGAAGCAGCTCCTTATTTGCTATGAATATAAGAAGCCGGGGTACTTTAGGTCTAAATATCCTCAACTTAAATAGGTTCCCAAGAAATATAAGAAAAAGGCTATGGTGGCAACGTGGAGTGATAGTGACGACTCAAGCTCTGAAGAGGAAGAAGCTCATGAACAAGCCAACCTGTGCCTTATAGCACATGAGAATAAGGTAAGTGCTGAAATCTTAAATGAATTTATATTCGAAGAACTTTAAGAAGCCTTCTATGATTTAGTAGATGATTTAAAGAAGTTATGAACTAAAATCAAAGAACTAAAATTAAAATATCAAGTCTTGCTAAAAGAAAATAAAACTATCCTAAGTGAAAAACTAATCTTAACTCAAGAGAATATAAATTTAAAAAATAAAATTGGTAATTTAAAATCGATAGTTAAAAAATTTAGTTTGAGTTCAAGTAAACTTCATATGATTCTTGAAAATCAAAAGACCATTTATGATAAGGCTGGTCTAAGCTATAACCCCCTAAGAAAACAAAAATTTTTGAAAAGTATTTTTATAAATTCGTAAAGCAATAAATTTTTAAATATTACTTGCTTTAAATATGGTAAACTAGGACACAAATCTTATACATGTTTCACTAACAATTCAAATGTAAAAAAAATATGGGTTTCAAAAGGAACCATTGTGACTAACCTTAAAGGACCCAAGAAAACTTGGGTACCTAGAGTAAGGACTTGATTTTACATGTAGGTGTGTCTTGTATCCAAAGAAGAAAATCGAAAATAGTATCTTGACAGTGGATGCTCAAGACACATGACCGGTGATGAGTCCCAATTCATCATGCTTGATTCTAAAAATAGAGGGATGGTCACATTTGGAGACAATGGCAAAGGAAAGATTATTGGTATAGGTAATGTTGGTATCACTCCCTCTGAGTATATTAAAAATATTTTATTAGTAGATGGTTTAAAACACAATCTCTTAAGTATTAGTCAACTTTGTGATAAGGGTTACAAAGTTATTTATGAATCTTCATTGTGCATTGTAACTAGTTCCAATGATGATGGCATTAAGTTTGTTGGTCATAGGCATGGTAATATTTATATGATAGATTTGAATGATCTTTTTATGATAAACATGTAATGCTTAGTAGCTATGAATGCTAAACTTAATGAGACTAGTTGGCTTTGGCATCATAAGCTTGCACACATTAGTATGCATTCACTTTCAAAGCTTATAAAAAAGAAATTAGTTATCGGTTTATCAAAATTAAACTTTGAAAAAGATAAAATTTATGATGCATGCCAACTAGGTAAACAAACAAGAGTTTTATTCAAATATAAGAATATTGTTTCAACTTCTTAGCCATTAAAACTTTTGCACATAGATTCGTTTGGTCCTACAAGAACAACAACCTTAGATGGAAAACATTATGGTTTTGTAATTATCGATGACCACTCACATTTTACATGGATTTTTTTTTTTGGTACACAAAGATAAAACTTTTCATGTTTTCTCAAAGTTTTATCGAAATGTTATAAATGAAAAATGATTTTTAATTCAAAGCATTCAAAGTGATCGTGGAACCAAATTTGAAAATCAAGACTTCAAAAAATTTTGTGATGAAAAAGAAATTAGCCATAATTTTTCAGCACCTAGGACACCCCAACAAAATAGAGTAGTAGAAAGAAAAATAGAACTCTAGAAGAAATGGCCCATACTATACTATGTGAAAACAACCTTCCAAGATACTTTTGGGTGGAAGCAATTAACACAGCATGTTACATCTTAAACCGTGCCCTAATCAGACCAATTTTAAAGAAAACATCTTAGGAGCTTTGGAAAGGAAGAAAATCTAACATTGCATATTTTCATATTTTTGGTTGTCGATGTTTTATTTCGAAAAATGATAAAGAAAAACTAGGTAAATTTGATGCAAAATTCGATGAAGCTATTTTTCTTGGTTACTCCTCCTCTAGTAAAGCTTTTAGAGTTTTTAACAAAAGAATCTTAGTATTAGAGGAGTCAATACATGTTATTTTTGATGAGACTAATGATCTTCCATTAAGGAAGAGTGAGGGTATTAATGATGCAGATCCTCTTATAGAAGGATTGAGGGAGATCACCCTAAAAGATTCAATAATTTAAAATGAAGAGAATCATGAAGACAAGCAAGAAATTAAGGATGAAGAACAACAAGAACAACCTTAAGATACAAATGATCTTCCAAAAGAATGGAGGTATGTTCACAATCATCCCAAAGAATTAATTATTGGTGATCCTACACATGGGATAAGAACTCACTCTTCACTTAGAGATGCATACAATCATTTTACATTTTTTTTTTTTTGAATCCAAAACCATTGATGAAGTAAAAAATGATTATAATTGGATAAATGCAATGCAAGAGAAACTTAATCAATTCAAAAAAAATAATGTATGGACCTTAGTATCAAGACCTAAAAATTATCCAATAATTGGTACAAAATGAGTATATAGAAATAAATTGGATGAAAATAGAAATGTAATTAGGAATAAAGCAATATTAGTTGCAAAGGGTTATAATCAAGAAGAGGGAATTGATTTTGATGAAACCTTTTGCACCTATTGCTAGACTAGAAATAATTAGATTTCTACTCGCTTATGCATGCTTTATGAATTTTAAGCTATTTCAAATGGATGTTAAAAGTGCTTTTCTAAATGGATATATTGCTGAAGGAGTTTACGTAGAACAACCTTCCAATTTTGAAAATCATGCTTTTCCAAATTATGTTTTTAGATTAAACAAAGCATTATATGGTTTAAAACAAGCACTTAGGGCTTGGTATGAAAGACTAAGAAAATTCTTGCTTAATAATGGATTTTCAAGAGAAAATGTAGATACAACCATTTTCATTAAAAGAGATCATAATGACATCTTAGTAATACAAATATATTGATGATATTATATTTGGATCTACTAATAAAACTTTATGTCAAGATTTTGCTAAGCTCATGCAGGGAGAGTTCTGTTAGATATGAGTGCCCTAGAAGCTAGAATTGGCTGACACTTGTAATACACTTCTAAGGGCAAAATTATAATTTTGACTATAAATAATAAAATAAATTATTTTCTATAACATAAGTATATTTAGTGTCTGTGATACATCCCTTGAGTTAATGGTAATGATAATTCATATTTTCAAGAGTTAAAAATTTAAGACATGAATTTTTATTTATTAACTCATAAAATGCTTCTGACCATAGGATCATCATGAGGATGGTGATTGATCTGAAAGGTTAGTGTACAATCACTTCTTTGTAGTAGATGAGTCTTGAGCCTATGATGTGTAGACACCGGAGCGAGAGTATAGGTACTCGTTAGAGAACGAGGGCACTGAGTGTGACCACTTCAAGTAGTCATAAGAGAGTCCACCTTCTCGTCGATGACTGACTCGATGCTGCAGTGGTGTGTTTGATTCTTTGATCTAAGGTGCATCGATAGTTTATCTTGAGGGTGTTATAGTTTGACTACACCATGACTCGATCTCCTAGCCATTCGGAATCCTAGGATGTATGTTGGCTATAGCATGTTCATTATAGAAATTGGATTGCACCAAGATGGAATCTATCTACCTCGGTGGATGAGGAGCAACCCTATGATGATCATGAGAATCAAGTTCATAAGCCCATAGCCATGGCAGAGAGTGAAATAATAGAAAGAGTTTCTATTAAGGTTTTTACATCGGACTTGAATCGAATGATTAAATCATATAATAGAAATTAGGGTTTGATAAGTTCACCTTAATCCTAATCTGATCGGGGCTCAAGATAGAAGAACTTAATCACACAAGTAGCTGCACAAAGAGGTTCATTTTCAGTTTTGATGGGTTGCCACCATATGCTGCTAGGTGTCACTGGTGGATTTTGGGAGCAATTAGAATGATTTAGATGATCGATCATTCTAAGTTGTTTGAATCAGAAGAGTTCTGATCCATCGAAAGAAATTTCGATGATGTCAATGATGGAGATCATGACATATTCCATTACCATACAGAATTGAACCTAACTGGGTCACACAAACAAGGGTTTGGATCTAGATACCATCAATTGGACTAACTCAGTTCAATTGATTTGAATAAGATTCAATTAGGTTCAAGAAAATCGTGCTGGCACACGATTGAGCCTAATGTTCTCCTTTTTCTATCTTAAAAGTTGTCTCAACTGAGCCAAATGAGTTTGTGCTCACTCAGGTACCTTTACCTGATTTGACTGGAGCTTGTCCAAGTCAGAAAAGGGTCGTCTTAATTTATGAGATAAATTTAAGACAACACCTACCATTTTTCGTCATATGCTAATTCTTGTACTTTGACTTGGTCAAACATTGACCTTTGACCCTTGGACATCACCAATGTGTCATGCACTTATTGGAGAGAAGATAGGGGCTTGTCCCCTCTCTAAAATTTGGAAAAAAGGGGGTGCACGCCTAGGATGGCTTGCGCCCATGGATAGGAACGCTGGAGTCCCATATGGATGGGACTCCAGGTTGCTTCTTGGTTTCTACTTAGGTGGCCCTTGGTTATCTACTTTGACCAATCTTAGGCACCATCTAAGAATGAACCTATGGATCTCTCATCTAATTGGATCAGGTGATGTCATCCCATCAATCAGATTTAGATTTGATTGCATGAAGCAACGTGATTGGCCATGTGATGCAGCACTGCATGGCACAGTAGAGTCTATAAAAAGACCCTGTTTGCACCCACTTTTAAGAACTTCTCTTCCAGGCCATGCCCCAAGGTTGCCCCTCTCCCTTCTCCATGCCACCATCTAACCCTCTCTCTCCTCTCCACACTCGAGGAAGTTGGGCCTTCTGATTAGTGCGAGTCAGGCAAGGAAAGGCTGACAAAAAAGGAAGAAGGCAGCATTGCTGTAGAGACGATGGGTGATCTTTAGAAGAAGTTTTGAAGATTCTCCAAATCAGATCCAGATCTAATTTTTGAAAAAAAGAAAGAGAAGAAGATCTCTAGATCCAGCCCGAGTGGATATCGATAGAGGCCAGACACTTGCATGGCTAGATCCAGAACCTTAGGGCTTCGGTAGGATCATCAACGGATAATCAGATTACCCAAAATCAAGGTGAAATTAATTTAATTTATTTTTTTTATTTATCAGATCATAAAATCATTGAAAAGTGTTAGATCTGATTAGGATCTAAGTGGTGATTTTTGAAATATGCCTCTCGATCCAATTAGATCTGAATGAACCTAACCCCGAAAAATTAGGATTTTCCTTCAACTGGTATCTGAGCCAGATTCTTATAAACTTTTTTTAAGATCTAATTTAATCTGATTAATTAGTAATTTTAGATACCACATGAGATGTGATTAGATCTAAAATTAAAAAAATAAAAAATAAAAAATAATTAATCTAGATCTAATATGTATGAGATACATAACTAGACTAGGTATAGAATTATTCTATGTATAGTCTAGTATAATCATATTTTTTATTTGATTAAATTTGATTTTTTAGATCTATTTATTTTTTATTTTTTAATATTATAAATATTATAATTAGATCTAAAAATAAAAAATAAATTAAATTTAATTTGTTCATATGAGATATGATTGTTGCATGTTTGGACAAGTTGTAGAATAGTTCTGCAAATAGGTCTAGATTAAATTTTATTTGATAAGATCAAATTTAAATTTAATTTTTTGATGATTATGAGATAATTTATATCTAAAAAATATGCATGCATGATATATGTGATATATACAAAATATATTTTAATTAGATCTATTTTTTTATATGAGATATATGCTTAGATCTAATTAGTTTTTATAGATTAGTTGTTTTTTGATTAAGGCATTCTCCTTGGCCGTCCAGTCATAAGAACAAAGTAGGACTTAAAGACCCTCTCCTGTCATTCGATGGGGTGTTCTTATGATGTGTAGCGATGCTGCGCATTCATCCTTAATCAAAAATTGAAAACTTACTTTCTGCAAAACCCTAGATCCTGAAATCCTAGGATCTTATTTACATGTTTTATTTAAGAACCCTAACTTAATTAAGAATTAAGTTTATGAAATATCAATTAGGTCTAAAATTAAAAATTTTAAATCTAAGACATATTCATAAATCTAGGTTCGGACTTGGGTAGCTCAATTAGGTCTAGCGGTTGATCAAACTGAATCAAGAGTTGGTTAGATGGGATCAACAATGCTTAAATTGACCAGCCTAATAGGATTAAGTCTGGGTCAAGATCGAGTCACGTGAGTGATCGATCAAGCTAAGACCTAATTAGGCTCAGTGGTTAGAGTCTGGATTGTAGGCTAATCTGATTGGTTCTATCTCAACAATTTGGTGTCTAAGGTAAGTCTGGCAGATATGACCGATTGGTTTTTAATTAGGAGCTACTCTTCTGATTCGAACAGCTAGAATGATCGATCATTTAAATCATTCTAATTGCTCCTAAAATCCATCAGTGACACCTAGCAGTATATGGTGGCAACCCATCAGAGCTGAATGCGAACCTCTTGGTGCAGCTACCTGTGTGATTAAGTTCTTCTATCTTGAGCCCCGATCAGATTAGGGTTAAGGTGAACTCGTCAAACCCTAGTCTCTGTCATATGATGTAATCATTCGATTCGAGTCCAATTGAAAATCTAAATAGAAACTCTTTCTATTATTTCACTCTTACCATGGCCATTGGATTTCTGACTTGATTTTCATGATCATCATAGGGCTACTCCTCTACCACCGAGGTAGATAGATCCCATCTTGATGCAATCCAGTTCCTACAATGAACATGTCACAGCCAACATACACCTCAGAGGTTCCATATGGCTAGAGATCGAGTAATGGTGTAGTCAAACTATAACACCCTCAAGGTGAACTGTCGATGCGTCTCAGGTCAAAGAACCAGACACACTACTGCAGCATCGAGTCAGTCATTGACGAGAAGGTAGACTTCCTAATGACTACTCGAGGTGGTCACGCTCAGTGCCCTCGTTCTCTAACGAGTACCTGTACTCTCGCTCCGATGTCTCCACACCGTAGACTCAAGACTCATCTACTAAAGAGAAGCGATCGTACACCAACCTTCCGGATCAATCACCATCCTCGTGATGATCCTATGGTCGGGAGCTGTTTATGAGTTAATAATGATTATTCATGTCTTAAATTTTCAACTCTTGAAAATATGAATTATCATTACCATTAACTCAAAGGATGTATCACAGACACTAAATACACATGTGTGATAGAAAATAACCCATTTCATTAATTATAGTCAAAATTACAATTTTGCCCCTAGAAGTGTATTACAAGTGTCAGCCAATTCTGGCTTCTAGGGCACATATATCTAACAATTATCATGTGCCTACAACAAGTAGAAATTTGATTTCTATTTCTTGCCTTACATTAGAAGGCAATGTAATTAGTTTTCTTAAGGACCATTGTAATATTCTTTATGAAAGAAATAAAATTGTAAATGGTTTCCTTATTAACAGTTTTTATCAGTTACATGTTGATGTATCTATTTTTAACTTCGAGCAAAATGTGAATGCTATAAAATCAAAACGACCTAGGGATAGTCCAAATGATAGATATCTATGGCACCTAAGATTAGATCATATAGCAGAAGATAGGGTTAACAAATTGGAGAAAACTGGGCTATTGAGTCCATTGACTTTCGAGTCATATCCAATTTGTGAATCCTATCTTCATGGCAAAATGACTAAACTTTCTTTTGTAGGACATGGAGAAAGGGCCACGGATCTTCTTGTCCTAGTACATATAGATGTGTGCGGCCCATTCGATGTGCCGACTAGAGGCAACTGAGTCTACTTCATAACCTTTACCGATGATTTATCAAGATATGGGTATGTGTATCTTATGAGACATAAGTCTGAAGCATTTGAAAAGTTCAAAGAATTCAGACATGAAGTAGAAAAGCAAACTAAAAAATCTATTAAGGTTCTTCGATCAGATCAAGGAGGTGAATATCTTAGTCGAAAATTTCTAGACTATCTCAAGAAAAATGGCATAGTCTCTCAATGGACTCCATCAGGAACACCTCAACTTAATGGGGTTTTAGAATGGAGGAACCGGATCCTATTATATATGGTCCGATCCATGATGAGCTTCACAGACCTTTCTGATTTTTTTTAGAGACACTGTTTGTTAACTGCAATATATTTACTGAATAGGGTTCCTTCTAAAATCATTTTTACCACACCGTATGAGATATGGCATGGTAAGCAATCAAGTCTGAGTCATCTCAGAATTTGGGATTGTCTGACTCATGTCAAAAGATAACAAGCGGACAAGTTAGACTTTAGGTCCTTTAGAGCTCAATTCATAGGATATCCTAAAGAGTCATTAGGTTATTATTTCTACATTTCAGAAGATCATAATGTGATTGTGAGTCGACATGCCATCATTCTTGAAAAATAGTTTATTCAAGATAGCAGCATTGGAAAGCAGATCAAGCTTGATAAGAAAGTCTCACAAGAGCAATGAGCTAAGGACCAAATGGAACCAAATCAGGTTAAGCCAATCCATACACTACCTCCTCCACCTCGTAGATCGAAAAGAATTTTTCGTCCTCCTGAAAGGTACTTAGGTACTATTTTAGAAGATGTAGAGGAAATATTTCTCATAGGTAATGGGGTTCATGGTGATGATGCCAAAACCTATAACGAGACGATATCAGATATCGACTCCGAGAAATGGTTAGAGGCAATGAAGTCAAAAATTGACTCGATGCACTCAAATCAAGTCTAGACCTTGGTAGATCCACCAGAAGATATAGTACCTATTAGGTGTAAATGGATCTTCAAGAGAAAGATTGGTGTAGATGGGAATGTGGAGACATTCAAGGCTAGATTAGTGGCAAAAGATTATAGTCAATGCGAAGGCATTGACTATCAGGATATCTTTTCGCCAGTAGCTATGCTAAAATCCATCCACACATTGCTTGCAGTTGCAGCCTATTTCGATTATGAAATATGACAAATGGATGTGAAAATGGCATTCTTAAATGGATATCTTGAGGAAGATATCTATATGAAATAGCCGCTAGGTTTCACATCCAGTGATGATGATCACAAGGTTTGCAAGCTGCAAAGGTCCATATATGGACTTAAGCAAGCATCTCGGAGCTGGAATACTCATTTTAATGATGTGATCAAAATGTTTGATTTTATCAAAAATGAGGAGGAGCCATGTATCTTCAAAAAAGGTCAGTGGGAGCGCTGTTATCTTCCTCGTATTGTACATGGATGACATCCTCCTTATCGGAAATGATATTTCCATGTTGACCATAGTTAAAATATGGTTATCTAAAGAATTCTCCATAAAAGACCTAGGAGAAGCATCCTTTATTCTAGGAATTAAGGTCTATAGAGATAGACTGAATAGGATGCTAGGACTTTCACAGAAGATGTACATAGAGGAAGTACTAAAGAGGTTTAGTATGGAAAACTCTAAGAGAGGTTTAGTATCCTTTATGCATGACATTCATCTTTCCAAGAAGATGTGCCCTAGCACACCTGAGAAAATAGAATGCATGAGCAAGATCCCCTATGCTTCAGCAATAGGGAGCCTCATGTATGCCATGTTATGTACACGATCTAATATAGCACATGCCATGAGTGTCACGAGCAGATATCAGTCGAATCCAGATGAAGAACACTGGACTTCTATGAAATGTATCCTTAAGTACTTGAGAAGAACTAAGGATATGTTGTTGGTCTTTGGTAATGGAGAACTCTAAGTCCAGGGGTATACAGACCCGAACTTTATGTCCGATGTAGATGATTGAAAGTCGACTTTTGGGAGTCTGTTTGTGTGCAATGGTGGAGCTGTTAGTTGGAAAAGTTTCAAACAGACAGCAATAGCAGATTCCACCACGGAAGCAGAATATATCGCTGCATCGAAGCTACGAAGGAGGCATTCTGGTAAAAAAAGTTTGCTGCGGAGATCGGAGTGATGCCATTAGATGCCATTCCTCTGTACTGCAACAATAATGGTGTCATAGCCCTTGCTAAGGAGCCGAGGTCTCACCAAAAATCCAAGCACATCGAGCGGTGATACCACCTCATCCGCGATTATCTCGAGAAGGGTTACATCAAGATCAAGAGAGTCGACTCCGCAGACAATGCGGTGGACCTACTTACAAAGCCATTAGGCCAGCAGAAGATCGAAGCCCACCTTGAGAAGATGGGACTTAGATTTGTAGCCAATTGGCTTTAGGTCAAGTGGGAGTTTGTTAGATATGAGTGCCCTAAAAGTCAAAATTGGCTGACACTTATAATACACTTTAAGAGTAAAATTATAATTTTGACTATAAATAATAAAATGGGTTATTTTCTATCATATAAGTGAATTTAGTGTCTGTGATACATCCCTTGAGTTAATGGTAATGATAATTCATTTTTTCAAGAGTTGAAAATTTATGACATGAATTTTCATTTATTAACTCATAAAATGCTTCTGACCGTAGGATCATCATGAGGATGGTGATTGATCCAGAAGGTTAGTATACAATCGCTTCTTTAAAGTAAATGAGTCTTGAGTCTATGGTGTGAAAATACCAAAGTGAGTGTATAGGTACTCGTTAGAGAATGAGGGCGCTGAGTGTGACCACCTCGAGTAGTCATAAGAAAGTCTACCTTCTCGTCGATGTCTGACTCAATGCTATAGTGTGTGTCTGGTTCTTTGACTTGAGGTGCATCAACAGTTTACCTTGAGGGTGTTATAGTTTGACTACACCATGACTCAGTCTCCTAGCCATTTGGAATCCTAAGGTGTATATTGGCTACAGCATGTTCATTGTAGGAATTGGATTGCACCAAGATGGAATCTATTTACCTCGGTGGATGAGGAGCAGTCCTATGATGATCATGAGAATCAAGTCCATAAGTCTATGGCCATGGCAGAGAGTAAAATAATAGAAAGAGTTTCTATTAAGGTTTTTATATTGGACTTAGATCGAATGATTAAATCAAATGATAGAAATTAGGGTTTGACGATTTCATCTTAACCCTAATCTGATCGGGGCTCAAGATAGAAGAAATTAATCACACAAGTAGCTGCACTAAGAGGTTTGTTTTCAGTTTTGATGGGTTGCCACCATATGCTGCTAGGTGTCATTGGTGGATTTTGGGAGCAACTAGAATAATTTAGATGATCG